>CDFI01105088.1:0-17289 GCA_000826405.1 Acanthamoeba divionensis | reverse complement strand
ATTATTATTATTATTATTATTATTATTATTATTATTATTATTATTATTATTATTATTATTATTGTGTCAATTGGATGACATAATGATGTTCAATTAGAATAATGGGCAAGCCAATTTTTTTTTTTCATGGCTGAGAAACAGGTGGCCAGAGGTGATGCACCATGCGCCTGCAGCTTGCACCGTCCTTGTAGGAACCAAGGTACAATACTTGCTGAAAGGAACCAAAAAAGCAAATGGTGGTTTTAAAGTTTTTTCTTCTTCAATCATATGCTGATGAATTAGATGGATCTGCGCAAGGATAAAGAAGCGATGGCTCCTCTGCTGGAACAGCATAAAAAGACAGGCATTGCTGATGTAACGAGCCAAATGGGCCAGGACCTTAGCCGCCAGTTACGCTGCGCTACATTTATCGAATGCTCTGCCCTCACACATGTGAGTTTATAGAAACTTAAATAGGCACAGTTGATGAGGGGAAATGTGAAGGAACCTTCAACTGTTTACCACATGAACATAATAATAATAATAGTAAGATGGTGGTGTGGTGGTGGTTGATGGGGGCAGAGTAATGTGCGCACAGTGTTTGAGGAGGCGGTGCAGGCGGTGCTCGTACAGCGAGGTGTCATAGCTGGGCCATCCAGCAGCAGCAGCAAGGGTGGTGCAACCACAACAGGGTCCTCTCGCTCAAGAAACGTTGGCCACCGAAGGAAGACAAAATGCCTCCTCTTCTAGTTTTTAATTAACTACACATGTTGTTACACAAGAGTACTTTTATTTATTATTCTCGGGTGTGCTGCTACAGTACAACTTAATAGTAAGACCCCCTCTTTCTTCTCTTCATCTGCCTTTCATCTTTGTTTCTTATTGTTGCAGCCAAAGACAGCATGTCTTTGAAGTTCCCGCTCAGGGCCGCGATTAATGCATCAGGAATATGCTTCTCTTCTTCTTTTTCTTGCTCTGTCTCTGGTGGGGGTTCCTCTTCTGCTCCTTCCTTTGTCATTGCCTCATATTTCTGAGCTATTTGCCTGGCGAGGGGCCTCACCTTAGTCTCCAGAAGGGTTTCTTTCTCGCGGGTCCAGTGGCTTAACTCGCCCAGAGCTTTCGAGATGTCTGAAAGGGATCCTCTTTCGCTGCACTGACTCCATTGTTGACGCTTCTCATCTAATACAACGCTCACGCTCTGCAGCTGCTCGCACAGTAAGAGAAGCTGTTCGAATGCCAAATCTATTTGCTTTTTTTCTACTTGCTTTCGCTTGCAGCAGGGACTGCTTGCCCCAGTTGAGACTTCCATTTTTGTTTGACCACTGGGTGGGGGGGGGTGTTTAGAAAAGCGCTAAGGTACTTGAGAATCATGATTTAATTTAAACGTTTGTTTTTAATGGTGAAATATGTACATAATACAATCATGATTCTCTCTTCCAGTGCTATCCGAGAAAAGATATCCTTTCTTTCAGAAGAATATAAATAAAATAATAAAATAATTGATCAGTTTTCTTCGGGGCTAAGGTCGTCTGTAAATTCTTCACTGTTTACACCTGTGTCATACTCGTTTTCATCGACCCAGTTGTACGTTTCGTCAGGAATCAAGCTGTCTTGTCTCTCTTCGTCGAGTTGTTCTGTGTCTCCATTTAGGTCTTCAGATTCGGAATCGACCGCTAAGGACTCATCATCAAGCTCTTTGCGGAATTCTTGGTAGAGCCTCTCTAGCCGATCTTCATCACTGTGTGCCAAGTAAAGCCAACCAACCACAGCAAATAAAAGGTATGCAAGGAGAATGCCAGAGCGTGCCTTGGCGAAGCTTGAGCAGCCCAAACGAAGCTGCATCTCAAAACAAAATGGGGGGGTGGCTTTTGTTGTGTGCGCAGCGGTGCGAGTGTTGGTGGGAGTGTTATGTGAAAGGCTAAATAGGTTTCAAGGAAGAAGCCCCGCAAGGCCCCGCCCGTGACGCTCAGTACACCAATGGCCAAGCTTATGGAGCCCCGGAACATAAGCCATTGGTAGATCTGATACCCTAAATCAGACTTGTGGGCCTCCAATGATCATCATCCAAAGACTTTTTTTTATTTTCGGTTCTCGCCATGGCAGCCCGGCTTCCCCAGCAACCCGAGTTGAGTCGCCCAAAACAATCAATCAATCAATCAATCAACCACCCTCTCATCTCCACCAATCAATCACCTTTGACCAGAAAAAATCCCCCCCACTGCTTTTTTCTTGCCTTTTACCTCGGAGGTAGGACTTGTCCGTAAATTGTCCCCATCATTTGTCGCCGCGAAATTAGCCCCCCCCCTCTTTAATCACTCTGGTTGCATTGTCTGTTACCAACATTGAGATGGAGATTTGTGCAGCAAAGATAGGCGAGCATGAGGTTCATGTACTGGTCGAGGACGGAGGCAACAAAAAGTACCTGATAGGAGGGCAGGTGGCTAAGGTTGTGGACAAGGAAGCCTTCAATATGTATCGCAGCATGAGGACTAAAGGAATTCGGCCCAAGCTGGCCAACCCTCACCAAGCGCAGTTCTTGCTTGACCACGGTCTGGTTAAAAGAGTTTGCCACCGCACTACGTTGCTCCCTATTCACCAGGCGTTGCCTTGGATCACAGGTTGTCCCAAATTCCCCACCACCACATTTCTTTTCGAAATCAAAAAGTCAGAATTCGGATTTCCTCCTCATATCTGTTATGTCACTCATCCTCTTGTGCTGAGATATTTTTGACCTTTGCATGCACACATGTAAAAATATCGCGAGAGCGTACATCATGTTAATATAAGTTTATTTATTTTTTCTTTTTTTCACTCTCTTTTCAATATAGAAGCCCTTAAGACCCCAACAATCAAGCGACCTCGAACGAAGAAGCACACAAATAAATTGAAGGAAAGCAATGCATTGTTGGTGCCATATTCTCCTGTAGGCGCAACAAAGCGTACAACTACTGAATCAGAAACGGATGCAGACCAACATTCACAACACGGTAAGTATATACAGAGATTGAATAAAAACGGGCTGAAAGATGGCCTTTAGGTGGTGATGATGAAGATTCTGCTCCTGCTTCGCCAGCAAGTCAAGACTGTGCTTCTTCGCTTCCATCTCGAGTCTCTCCCTACAGGCAAATTCTGCTATTCCAAGATTTGATAGAAGACAGCAACCATAACTCGTCTTCAACCTTTGCCCCTTCGTCACTTAGTAGATCTGGCGCTGGTAAACTTTTCAATATATCCTGTAACAAGCCACTACATGATTTAGTTATTTCCCCTTTGTAATTAGGACCGCCAAAAAAGCTCCAAAAGCTCAATTCTTCCAGTGGACTCCCAACTAAGAAAATTGCAATTGCCAGTGTTACCTCGCCCTGGTATTCTTTTTCGTTTGCTTCAAACAGGCCTTGCAGATGTCATTCCTTTCTCTATAAGAACAAAAGAAAGCTTCGTCCTTGGCAGGTACCCATGAAATGGCCATTGCTGTTCAAATATTTCTTGTATTAGATTGAGTGAACTGAATGGCATTTCCTTTTGTTCCACATTTCTGGTTACCAACAGATCATGAGATCTATTCATAAAACCATGAATGCAACTAACCAGCATAACTTGTTATGGAGTGGTAATGGTACTGCTGGTGATATCAATTATCATTATATCAGCAAGAACCCACTTTCTACAATGGAGCAGTTACCTTGCAGACATTTGCAAGATGATATCAGATCACAACTGGATTTTGAGGCTTTGACTGCGGGCTCAGACATGGTCACGTTTACAAAACTCTTTGGATCTTTCTTTGGCTCTTCCATGTGTGAAACAGCCCAGGAGCCTCTTGAAGATGAAAAACTTGAACAGGAGTCAAACTCAAATCCAGTTCCAATGGATAACTTGGACAAGACTAGACACAAGCAAGATCCTGCCTCACCACCAGATGAACAAAAGACAGACATGAGTGTGCAAGTAGGGGCCCACGAAGAACAAACGACCACTGAGAAGACAAGAGAACCACCAAATTATAGCGATGACAACAATGAACAAATAGATAAGAAGCGACTCGAGGAGGAGCTTGATAATGAGGTAAAACAGTTAGAGATGACCCTTCTCCCCACTAAAGGGATGGGCGGCGATGCATGAAGACAGAAATAGGTGCTATAAACAAAAATGTATTATTGAGAAGAGTTAACTGGGTGTGATGGTGCCAGGCTTGTGGACTTGGGCAAAACAGCTTTTTATTTTAAATAGAAATTTATTTTGTGTGTTCCGTGGCTTTGGGTGGTAAATTTACAGTTAATTGGGCACTGTGCCGACATCTTTAAAACCGCAGAAATTTCGGATATTTAATTTATCCAATTGTATGATTCATAACTCGGCCTAAGGTTAATGACAAGAGCAGAAAAAAGAGGGTACGTAGGCGCTCTGTTGCCTTTTGAGGGAGTGAGGGCCACAAACCACATCATCAGTAAGTTTTTCTTTCTTTTGCTCAAGAGATAGTTGCCTAATTAATACATACATAATACAAAATAATTCACACACTTTATTGAACAGTCATTGTCCTTTTCTCCACCGGCAACGTGACGCTTTCATTTTAACGTAGCAACAGAAGCGCCCCAAGTTCCTCCTCCTAAGACATGTCTCGACCTATTTCGACTGCCCACCTCACTTTCAACAAGCAGAGAAAGAGCTTTCGCCTGCTGCTCGCATTCCTCTTCTGCATCTCTCTCCTGCTTCTTATCTTTGCATTCTCCACACTCCAAAAGGAGGACCAAATACTTTTACCCATCACCTACTCACACATCCAGAAAGAGCCAGAACAGGAACAAGAACGAGAAATAGAAAATGAGCTCGAGCAAGAACCACAGCCACCTCCAACCTCGCAACTTCAAATCTTTCTGGTCGTTGTAATTAGTGCCGATTACAGCCTAGACTTCCTCCCACATTACATCCAGTACTACCTGGACCTGGGAATTCCAGCCCACAATTTCATACCTATAGTTCACACTAAGCACAATGCCTCTGCAAATCTCAGCCAGACTCTGGCTATTCTGCAAGAGTTTCACATCAAGCCCATCAAGATCTGGCATGGGGTCTTTGATATTCACACTAAGGGAATGCAAAGATTGCTGTCAATGAAAGACATTCCCACAAGTGCATGGATTGTCGACGCCGATGATGACGAGTTACAGGAGTATCCACACAACATCGTCTCTCAACCCCTAGAGCCAATCCTACACATCAGTCATACTTCCAACGACAGTCCTCTCGTTAAGCTCTTGAGATATTGTGAGACCCACAACATCAGTGTTGTATGTTCCTTGCCCATCTCCTCCCTGCCTGATGTGTTGTGCTTATAGTGCAATTGCTGCAGGTGAAGGGCACATTGATAGATAGGCTTGCAAGTGACTGCAGGTTGAGAGCAATGAGTCCCAGAGCGAACCACAGTGGTAATATTACTCCATTTCAGGCGTACCCACTAGAGGCAGAGGTCACTTCACAACTACTACGGGGTAATACTGGGAAGATGATGGTCTATAGGGCTTGTTACCGTGCGGAGGCTGGCATCCACGTCATGAACACCCAATGCAACCTCTGTGCTGATCCTCCCTTCTGTACCCTGGAAGAAAAGGGTAAAAAATCTCTTGTGGACTACTCCTACTTCTCAAAGACTCTCAAGGTGCATCATTTCAAGTGGAGAGAGAGCTCTGTGGATAAGCTCATGGAGAGGTTCCACATTTATAAGACGAGGAACATTGAGTGGTATGTTGAGTCTGAAAGATTCATAAAGCACTACAAGAAGTATAAACGCATCCTTGCCCCACAGTGCCCAAACATGTTTGATGAAGATCGCCAAAGGACAATAAAAATTTAAAAACAGCCCAAGGGCAAATCCCACCTGAGATCAGCAATATGGTACAGTGCAATTCATTCAAATCCTCACATAAAAAAAAGTTCACTCTGATGACATTAGAAAGTAGGTTGAAATCTCATAGACATTAGGGTTAACATCTGTTGTTTTTCATTGGCCTAAAAATAAAGATTAAATCTTTCTGGCCTTCAGATATATATTTTTTTGAAGGAGATGAAGTGAAGGTGAAATAAAGATGAAGATAGGTATAGAAATGCTTCTAAAAATGAAAATAAAAGTAAAGATAGAGATAAAGATAAAGATGATTTTCATTGAGCAATGAGCTGCTTTTTTCAAGCAAGTTCTTGCTTTAATAAAGAAATATTAGACAATAAATCAGTAACATTTCTTTGCTTATTTCTTTTAGCAATCTAGTAGTTTAATTTTCTTTTATATCTTAAAGAGCTTTTCTTGTGCTTTAGCAAGTTACAGTTATAGGTCAGGCAATGACAAGGTGTCCAAGATATTATTTAACTTTTAATTTCTTAAGTTTTTTAAATTTAAAAAGTTAGATGATTGAGCAATACAAGAGCTTTTACTTACAATATAACATTTTTAAGCTTGTTGAAACTACATCTTCTAGAGCAAGATGTTAATCAAAGTTTTATCCTGTATATTTTTAAAATTGACTGTAGAGTTATTTTTAAAATTAGCTATAGAGTTAGAAAAAGCTTACTCATTTATAATTACAAAAATTCATCTATAAAAATCTTTGTTATTATCCTTACAATTTGTGATGTACCATAGATCTAACTAAAATTTTTAAATAAATCTCATTTTTCTTATTGAGATCTCAGAAAGAGTTTAATTGCTGGCCCAGTTGCTGGCCCTGTTGGTCAAAGAGTTAGTGGCTGTGATGAAGTTAATAAATCTCTTTTATTAACTCTTCTGATAATTCTTTATTAAAATATAAAAACAAACTAACTTAAAATAAGACTTTTTAGATTTTGTCACTGTAGCAATTATAACAAGAGACTTTTTGATTGTGGACAATGCTTTAACTCACTTTGAAGCAGCAACTTGAGGAGAGCTCTCTATGTTGTTGGACAACTATGGAGTAAGATATTTGTTTCTTCTAACATATAGCCTTGAACTAAATCCATGTGAGCTTGTTTTTGCTACAATCAAATGTTTAATTAAAAATTACCATAGAGCAAGAAATGATCTAATAAATTTAATTTTTTAAAGTTTAACAAATGTTTCTTATTTTTCTGTTGTAAATTTGTATTCTGAACATACTTCACTTGTTGATTATTTGATGCAATAAAAGACATATTAATTCAATGCATTCTTGTATTTCTTAGAATTTATTTTAATTCCCCCCCATTGTGCTCCCTCTTCAAATCCTGGCTCCGATCCTGGAATCTGGTAGGTTAATCTAGGATTTATTTGGGTCTTTGCTGAATCAAAACTCACTCACCTTGTTAACCCTAATTTCTCTGAGATTTCAACCTACTTCAAGATTGCTGATGTCATCAGAAATTAATTGAAATAAAAAGAGAGAGAGAAGAAACCAAACCTTACTCCTTCTGGAGCAATTTAAACTAGTGCATCCCTTTCAGCATTGTCCGAGCCTCTTCGGCCTGTGAGTTCGTCTTGTTGAATGGATGTTGAAACCCAGGGGTATCAGTCAGGTTGACTTGGGCAAGGCACCTCTCTTTAGCTCTTACTTCTTTGAGATGCTTGCTTGATCTCCTTTGACCTTTTTTGTTCTTCCTGTACTTGATGTAAATCCACCTGCAGAAGCTAAAAAAAAAGGAAAATTTCAAATTGTTAGTTTTTTTTCTGCTCGGCTGAGGTCAGCAACATGTTGGCCTGACAAGGAACATACTTGTTGCAAAGAAAAATAGGGAGGATGAAAAATTGTAAAAACCTCTTCTGTTTTGAGTCAGACATTGGAGCTATGAATGGAAGGTTCCCACATGAAGAGACAACAATATCCACATCTCTTCAGTCCACTTTTCTTGCAATGATATGATATCTGATGCCATCTCTAACACCAAGCCTAAAATCTTCAACAAAAAAATGTTGAACATTCTAAAGCATGTTTGTTCCACGCTGAGGCAAACTGTTCAACAGTACAGTGCAATTCATTCAAATCCTCACATAAAAAAAAGTTCACTCTGATGACATGGATCAACTAGCTAGTAAATAGCCTTTAATATAGTTTGTAAGCTTTAAAGAAGCTTGTATAGCTAAAGCAAGCCCCTAGAACATGAAACAATATGATTGATAAGTTTTTTAAGTAAAACAGATACATGTAAAGTCAGGCCAATATATACATTTATATAAAAAACAACAGATTGTCAATATAAAAGATAATGATTGTCTTTTTTAAAAAGTATATCACTGATATCTTAAACTGTTTTAACATGAAAGATGCCAAGCCCATAGACACTCTTTAAGTAATAAGAAAAGTGTTAAGCAAAGACAATCTAGCAGTAAAGTTTGAGGACATAAAAGTGGTCTCTTACTAAAATGCTATTAAAAGCATCATGTATGTAATGATTAAAACTCATCTAAATATTATAGTTATAACTAATATAGTAAGTAGGTTTCTATTGATTTCTAATGAACAAATAATTATAGACATATTGATCAAGCCAATTTTAAAAGATTAGTTTAAGTTTTTACATAAGAAGATTACAATGAACTTTAGATCTTTGTTAAGTAAGAGTATTAAATAAATGAATTTGATTGGTTAACCCTTGAAGGCCTGAGTGAAAAAGCTATACATCTAAGCTACTGAGCTCTTTAACAAGCTAACAGACCTAAAGAAAAGCTTATCAATGATTTAAAAAAGAAAACAAAGATCATGTTATAAAATATAAGAATCACAAAGCAACTATCAAAGACCAATGCCTTAGCTAACAAGCTTTGATGATGAAAAAGAGTTAAAATAATCTAAGCTTTTAAAGACTTTAACAGCTAAGCTTTTCTCTAGCTTATTTACTTTTTACTCTAACAAGATTAAGTAAAACTTTCTTATATATATTAAAGACTTAAAGCACTAACTAAAAGCTTATACTTACTTTTAATAAAAGTAGTACCTGGCCTTAAAATCTCTCTTTATAGACTGCCTTTCATCTATTTTAACTCTTAGCAAGAGACTTTCTCTAAAGATGACTTTTTTAACAATCATATAATAAAAAAGCTATAGACTTGAAAATGATTTCTTAGTCAGTGCCTTAGATATAGATACTTAAAAGTGTATTACCAAGTACTAGCAATTACATTTTAACTCTTTTGCTTAAGAAAATCATTTAACTGTTCTTTAAAAGAAAGATAATATAGTAAAATCCTTTATTTTTACTTTAAATAACTTTTTAAACATAGTTAATTCTTTAACCTTTTTAACTTTTTTCTACTTTATCAACTTTTTCTTTCACCTTTTTTAGCTCTAAGTTGGCCAAATCTCTAAGCCAATGATAGCAAAATGAAGCTTTTCTTTTATTCTTTTTCTTTTTTTTCTTTAAGACTAAGAGTTACACACTAAGAGTTTATATCACATATATACATTTATACTTTATTATAATTGTTATAATGTGAGCTTTTTTAATAAAAATAGCTTACTTTCTCAAGGTATTGAGATTACTTTAAGAGACTAGGACTAGAAACACTAAGGAAACTAAGAGAAAGAAGATATAAAATAAGCTATCTAACTAACTGAAACAAGAAACAAAAGATGCAACAGTGTAGAACTTGACAGGCAACTAAACTTTTTTTAAGATTTTAAAAAAAAATAAAATTTAAATTTAAATTAAATCTATGGTATATTACAAATTATAAAAGTTCACACCAAGTAATAACAAAGTGTGTGTGTATATGGTACAAACTTCTTGTATATGTATAACTTGTCATCATTCATACAATTGGTTAATAACAAATTTTTCTAATGGTCATTTTTCAAATGAAATATCCATTTTATAAACAAGAGTTAATCAAAAAACTTAAAGCATGCATCAAACTCACACACCTTGTTAATTTATGTGAGGATTTGCATAAATCATATTATAAAAAAAAATTGTATAAGGATTTGAATAACATCTCACTATGGACAAATTTCCTTGTAACATCTTTGTTGGCCTGTGGAACTTACACTTGCAATGATTAGTGTTGTTTTTTGTTTGTATTTCTTTATTTAAATATAAACAAAGATATAGTGAGGTTCATATGCTAGTTGAAGACTGAATCAACAAAAGTACCTAATAGGAGGTGTCTAGACAATGTTGAAACTACACCTCATGCTTGCCTTAGATATCTTTGCTGCACAAATCTCCATCTCTATGTTTGTGCAGACTATTTAACACCACTTGGTTGGTTCAGGGAAAAATAGTGGTATGTTCAATGACCGAACCGGGATATTTCCACGTTCCTAACACCTTTGACAATGAAGGCGGGGCAGACAAAGCTTGTACAATTGTTGCGCCGATTTTCCAGCATTGTGGCCGTGGATATATTTTTGCGCCAAGCAAGGCATGGCACATTTGCAGCAGCATCAGGAAGGGGAGCGCCACCATGTTACTCACAAACTGCACACGAAAATTTTGGTTTGCTCCTTTTGTATTGAGAGTCCTTGCCTGAAATACCTCTTACACTGTGCACCGCCTTTGCCTAGGAATACGAGAGTTTGGATTATGATGCATACGACACAGCTATAACCCAGCAACAAGCGCGCAAGCTGTTAGAGAAGGTACATCTAATCTGTCTTTTCGCTCCTTGGTCACGAGCTAGGCTTGTGGCCAATACATACCCTTACCTCTTTTTTGGTTTGCGTGTCAGCGTGACAGCGTGGGGTGGGGCTACAGCTCTTGGCGATGGCTCGTGGGTTGCGCTATTGCTGCCGTAACTGCTCTCGTTGCTGTATTTATCCTCTTTGCCATACAGAAACTTACCACTCTTAAACTTGAATGGCTACAAGAACATATCCTTTTCATTACCGAGTTTCTAGAGTAGTTTATTCCTCTTATACGCCACAAGGCTAACCTGAGAGAGAAAGACTTTGTACCATCTACAACGAGAAATTTTAATTTGACGATGGCAGTGATAGATAGAGATGTAGGATTTGTGCCTTCCTTATTGTACTTTTGGGCAGTAAACCTGTGCCTCACAATGCCAGTTGTGCTTGTTGTCACCTTCATAGAGGTAAGAATATGGTTTGCTGCATGCTAATGATTTCTTGTCAAACAAAACATTTACTGTGGTCTCACTTTGACAGCCAGCAATAGGTGGTGTAGGAGTGCCCGAGGTGGTGGCATACTTAAATTGTATCAATATGCCTCGAGTCGTACGCCTCAAAGTGAGTTATCATATTTCTCAAGATTCTTGTCTATTGTAAAAAGGTAGTGTCGAGGCTGAATTCTTTTCTGCCTGATAGACACTGCTGGGCAAGATCTTTTGCACTATCCTCTCAGTGTCTGGGTCCATGACATTGGGACCGGAAGGTATGGCGTCCACAATAAGATACGCTATCACCAAGGTTTTAACTTATTTCTCTATTAAGCTCCTATTGTTCAGTCTGGAGGAATAATTGCTGCTGGAATATCTCAAGGAAAGGTGTTATTTCCTCTTCATTCATTTGTACAAACCGCAATGATGCAATTGCTCTGTAGATACATGATTTGGGTGGTCTATTAGTATTGCATTAAGATCTGAGATGTGGAGCTGACGTGGACTCTTGCAGGCATCGTCCTTCAGGTTTGACAGTGGCCTCCTCAAGCAGTTCAGAAATGACCGTGACAAATTACAATTCATTTGTGCTGGCACCGCTGCAGGTAAGGACTCCCTCCTGTGTAGAATCAGTACTGTAAGTTAAGTTAAATTGGACGCGATGTTTTGTTCCTGCAGGTATGGCTGCTGCCTTTGGTGCGCCAGTAGCAGGGGTCTTACTAGTACTGGAAGAGGGAGCCTCCTTCTGGGACACTCAAATGGTCATCCATACTTTTTTCTGTGGCATGTGCGCCAAGCTCTTTTTCTTTGTATTTCTTCAGGTACATTTATATCTTTCCCAACATGGTTTTAATTAATTCTAAATAGGAGATATATTTGTTGTTGTTGAAAATACAGGGTTTTATATCTGAAAATTGGGGAGCGCTGAATCAGCCTGGTTTCTTAAATTTTGGGCCGTTCTATGCATCCATGCCTTCCTTTGAGATTACTTCTCTTTTCATCTATGTCTTACTTGGAGCAGTTGGTTCGTCAACCGAACCACATTCCCAATCTATTCTCATCATCATCAGCATCTTCTCTCTCTCTCTCTCTCTCTCATTCTTCACCTACACAGGAGGGGTTTCAGGGCTCGTGTGGAACAGGTGTGTTGAGAAACTGAACAGGTGGAGGGCACTTCACGTGAATACTCGCCCTTGGCGGCGCGTTCTTGAGGTTAGCTCATTACTTCAAAACTTCTTTTGTAACAGCGCTGACCATGCTTCTTTTTAGGGATTTGTTGTAATCAGTGTGACCAGCATAGTTATATATATGTCCTGTGAATGGCTATCCCAATGCCAGTAAGTTCATTCCATCCTTACTTCACGTGCATATTCCATAATATTATAAATACTCATTGTTGAACTTGTGTCACCAAGTGCTTTGCCAAAGGGGGTGATGGATGCTGATGTGATCGGAAAGTCTTATAAAAATAGTAACAGCTTGGAATTCCGGAGGTTTAACTGCAAGAGGGTGCAGCATATAAACAACATGTTATTTCTTAGATTGTTTCTCTTGCACTCACACCACTTTGATGTCTTATACAGGGTGAATGGAATGACATGGCAAGTCTTTTCTTGAACGGCATGGAAGCATCAACCAAACAGGTCCTACTTGTCCTCAAACATTTGCCATCACAACTTTACCAAATTACATTCTCTTGTCCCTACAGCTCTGGCATAATAGAGAGCAGTTCAGTATGCTTTGCTTGGTAATGTATGGCACTTTTTACTACTTATTGATGATGATAACACTGGGCATAGCTATTCCTGGCGGTCTGCTCATTCCCTGCTTCCTTATAGGTGCCGTTCCTCTTTAAACCTAAATCCATTTTGAAAAATTATTGACCTGCATTTCTGCATTACATCATTTTTTGTTGTGGCTGTAGGTGGAAGCTGGGGACGGTTTGTGGCAATGGCTGCCAATCAGTGGCTGCCATGGGATACGGCAGTGGACGAGAACGCTGCCGCTATCATTGGTGCTGCTGCTGTTCTCTCTGGCTTTACTCGTCTCACTGTGTAATCGCAGATCCTCCTCCTTCCAACTCGTCCTCTTTATCCAATTTTGAGGTCTTGTATCACAATTTCTTTTTAATGCTGATTACTAATGACTCTCCTTAGGGCTCTGGCTGCAATCATAATAGAATCCACAAACGGTATGTATAATTCTTTCTTGTGTTTGTATTATACTTACTTCGTCTCGTATTTTTTATGAAGAGTTTACCTACAGTATTCCTCTGGCGATTGCAGTAGTTGTGGCGAAATGGGTTGGTGACACAGCATCTCATTCAATCATCCATGCCATCATCCATGTCAAGGTCCGATCCCTGTTGTATAATAATGAGCAAGAATAATTGCTGACAGACTGGAACCTTTGAACCGTTAAGAAAGGGCCATTTCTTGAGTGGGACATGCCTCAGGAATTTCGTCATTTCACTGCATCTCAGGTACGTTGCTATGTGCTTCTCTGATACTACGCGTTTGCAATCACAACACGAACATAAGGACCAATAAATTGGTGTTTTATAAGAGTAACATGGGTGGCTACAATACACTAGGTGATGCATCCTAATGTCATCTGCTTGTATGAACATGAGAGATTGGAGCGTATTCTACAGGTATCTGATTGTTTTCTTGATTTCTTCTTTTGGACCATCTTACGTTTGATTTGTGTGAAGGTATTGGACACCAGCAGAGAGCCCCTACAAAAGCATAACTGCTTCCCTGTTGTAAGGGAACATGGAAACAATAAAGGTACCCACATCACACCAATTCGATTTATGGCAGAGAGATGCAGTGTAGCACAATTTCCTAAAATCTGTGTCTGACAGGTACTTTGCGTGGTATCATATCACGAAGGGAGTTAGAGGCGCTCATCGCTGAGAAAACAGCGCCTCCACACCACCACCAAAGAGGCAACATTCAACAGAATGGTGATGCCTCAATGGTCAACCTGATCCCTAGTACGCCCCTGAGACAAAAACAAATCGAAGTGTGTTCTCTTCTCATTATTTATGCTTATTTCTGCGCTATATACACTACACACACCAGGCACCAACCAATGGCCTTATACTGTTAGTGCAGACGCTTCCATCTCCTCTGTTTATCCTCTCTTCCGCCTAATGGGTCTCAGATGGCTTATTGTCAGTAAGATTGAGCACCACCCACCACGCTTCTTGCAAATTTAATGTGTGTACATGTTAACTCCTTATTGCAAGCAAACAAGCACAGCGAAGTGGTGGGTATCATCACAAGAAAAGACCTTGTGCACGAGGTAACGGAGACTGGAGCTTTTGAATTGATAATATTTTTTTTTCCTTCTTTGTCTGTGAAATTCACATCTCTTCCTGTGTTTCAATAAAAGGTGGCCCACCTGCTGCACAAAGAGAACAGAGGCACTCACCATCATCATCAGAATAAGCCAATGATAATAGAAGCAGATGACAACCATGAAGACAGTGACAGTGATCGATCTTTCATCCTTGACCTGGCAGCTGACTAGGAAAAGAAAAAGATGAAAACACACACGCACACAAGCAAGTGCTGGTGTGATAAAAGTTTGCACAATAATATTTTATTTTGTAACAAGAAAATATCAGAGATTGTTTTTTCAAAATGAATGTTCTAATTGTTGGTTGGTTTGAATCACACCAGCGCGGTTTTCTGGCAACGCAGGAAATGCTCTGGGGCAGGATCTCTCATATTGTAGGTAGAGCTCATAGAGTGGCCATAGGCACCTGTGCACATTGTGTGTGTGTGTGTGTGTGTTCGTTTTCAAGAGAGAAATAGTAAAACAAAATGTGTGGTGGTACCAGCAGTGGCAATAAGGATGATGTCGCCTTCGTCGGTGCTGGCGGGCAGTTCGCGAGCTCGTCCAAATACTGGGCAGAAAGGAAGCAGATGGCGAAGGAAGGATAGTCAGACTGAAGATTTCAAAAATACATATTTTGTTACACACACACAAGAAGTTGCCACAATGTTTACCGTCGCCCGACTCGCAGATATGACCCACTATGTCTGATGGGATGGTGGGCTCATCCGTGTGCAGCTTGGAGAGATTCACGATATGGTGATAGGCTCCGTACATGATGGGCCTTACTAGCGAGTTGAAGCCCGTATTCACGCCTGTAGCACAAAAGCACCGTAAAGTACGATCGAGTGCGTGGACGTAAATAAATAAGATAATCAATATTTGGCGCCATTATTTACCAATTCTTACCCACATATTTAAACCGGCCTTTAGCTTTTAACTGAGTCACTGAGCAGAGCAAAACGCCTGGTATCATAATATTTTTATAACATTAGCTAGTGTTAGGAGATCTCAATAATAGGAGTTCTGTGCCTGCTTCAGCAATAACGTAACGGCCAGGCTCGAGCCACAGAGAAAACGCATTGCCACTATCATTTTTAAATTGACAGAGAAGTGCACCCAGTTCCTATGTTACATTAAAGTATATTGAAGCCATAAAAACTTTTGATACTAAGATAAGACTTTAAATCAAACTGGTTAACCCATATAGGAGTGATACCTGCATGTTTAATTCAACTTGATGCCCTGGTTTCTCCACAACGCCCAAGCCTCTGGATATTTTAAATAGTTAAAATTCGTGAGGTTAAAGCATGCATGGGGGGGGGGACTTGCCCTCCCAGATCCAACGATCTGACGTGAGGAAAATATTGACGGGCACAGGAGGCCAGAAAGGATGCATTATCTTTCCATGTCTCAACAGACAGAATACCTATTTAGTTATTAAAGAAACCTTTTCATAATCAGACGATCTCCGCAGAGAACGAGAGTGACGGCAACAAAGAAGAAAGGATAATGCGGAGTATTACAGTACCGCTCCCTACGTGAGCGTGCAGGGTCACAACTGCGGTGCTGTGCTTGTGTAACAGTTCACATAGTAAAGGCAACTCGTCGATGGATATGCCAAATTTGCTCTCCTTGCCAGCTGTCCTCACGTGCTCGTGATGGCCCTGTGTTTGTTAGAACCACTGGTTTTACAAAATTGTACATGAATATACTACCTTGCGTACAGAAGGGTCAAGTCTAATCATTATTTCTTTCCCTTCAAAGGCAGAGCCCCATCTCTCCAGTGGGTAGAGAGAATCTGCAGCAGATGATGATAGTGACACTCATAAATATTATCTTCTTTGTGTTAAAAGCTGAATCTGTTCGAGGGTACAGACCTAGAGTGACCACAGCTCCCACACTAAAGGCATATTCATATTCAACTGCAGCACAACAAATAAAGCAATTACAGTCTTGGCAAATTCTACATAATCCATTCTCAAAGGGTAACATGGTACGTACGGCGGCCAACAAAATTTGGTGTGAAGAGAAGCCGCGGGCCAGCAGAGATTGAAGATGAAGGAGTAAGATCTCGCGCTTGCAGCAGCTGTGGGAAGAGGTTGATCACGTGTTGCAGCTCCCCAGGCGACACGCACTCAAACCCAAAGCCGGCATCATACAACTGCCTTAACACTTGCCACCCACAAAAAAAGGTTTACAAGAGAACTAGAGGTATTCAAGAATTTGGAAGGTGCATAATTTACATTGAGGGTGGGGGTTAGCCTTGATGGCATAGAAGAGGCGGTCAACAGCAGATAGGCTCTTGAGCGCATAGACAGCCTCGGAGATCGTCTGCTCGTCGTATACATAGAGAGGGGAGCAGTTGGCGGAGAGATTTAGCAGGTCTTCACGCCGTGTCTGCCACCAAGGTGCAACATCCAGCTTTGGAGAAATCAGGGCTTTCTCCTCCTCCTTCACTTGTTGCTGCAGCAGCGTTTCTGACATTTTAGACGGGCAATAATAATAATACACTCCTCCTCACAAGTGCAACTTGTGTGTGTGTGTGTTGTGGCACAAATAATTATTTTTTCAGACCAAACCACCACCGCCACCACCATTAGCATGATCATCATCATCATCAGGCCAGGTCAGGTCCTAACAATAGCCAGTGATAAATCAAAAGGAATATTACATTTAAACAATGTCACATTATCATAATAATACAAATGGCAATTTCTATACCCCCCCCCCTACCACTGTGAAGGAGGGGGGTGAGAGAATTGGCTGTGGTGGCTTCTGTTCTTGCGGTAGCAGCTGGCGCCGTACTTGCATGGTGGTGGTGGTGGTGGTGGTGGTTTATTTTCACCACCACCGAGGGCTCCTCCTGAGGCCTTGAACCTCTCATCATCATCATCATCATCATC
>CDFI01105087.1:0-11965 GCA_000826405.1 Acanthamoeba divionensis | reverse complement strand
TCCATCACCTTTTCCAAGTCTTCCCTGCTCTTAATCTGAATTGTATGACATGGTCACTACGCTTGTAAATGTAACGGTTGGTAGGGGAAACGTACCGCCTCCGTGGACTGTGTTGCCATGAAACTCACCATTTCCGACACTGTGGTGTACGTGTTCTCAAAGTCGGCGTACTTCTTGCCGCGGACGGCCCCTGCCTTCATACTCTCCGGCAGTCGCAATTTGAGGCAGCCACCCTCATCAGGAATGTTCAAAGTGTGGGTGGGCCATGACACGCTGTCTTGCTTAGCCTTCTCGATCGTTATCCGCCTGCCCTTTTCAGCTATTACATGAAATGAGTGACTTGTTCCATGCTAGGGGGCCGGCTGTATGGGAGCAAAACGAACTTGAGCCGAACGACGGCAGAAGGACGAGGGTGATGGTGCCTCTGCCCTCTCCAAGAGACCTTGTGATCTCCACAGGAAAGCCCACTGAGGGAAACTCCTCCTTCACTAAGTCATCGTCTGCAAAGTTGACCTTGCACTCTCCGATGCTGCCTCGGATAGAAATATTAATTTCGTGATACAAATGCTTCAAGAAAAATGGAGAGCATTCTGCTGCCGAACCATTTATCGGCCATGATGGAGTTGTGGTCCCACACCTCCACGTCCAACTCTTTCTTGGTCCACGGACCAGAAAAGTGGAAGCTTTCATTCCACTCCGGGTTGAGCTCCTAACCCCGCGCAATGGTGGTTGATATTGGACCAATCAATTGAGTAAACGTGCGTTGTACCTTTTTAATGGTTCGCGTGTGTTGAGGTTTCTGGCCGGTGGGCCCTATCTTGACGTACGGGTCTGAGGTGCCACTCCTGTCCACGCCCAGCAAGCTGGTGCACGATTTCACGGTAACCTTCAGGTCAGAGCTCATTCTGCGTTGGTGTCCGAAGTGAAGGCATGAGAGACAAATGGGGCAGAACAACGGCTCTCTATTCGCGCCTGTAGCTTGGGATCCGCGAATAGTCTTTTGAACTCCCAGATAATTAGAATGCAGCACATTGCCTGGCGTTGTCGACAGCCAATATTTGCGGACTTGTCCTTGTCTACATAGGCAACCACCGCTCAAGCAGGCGTTTTTGGCGGCGTAGACAATTGGGGTAGCCGGTCAAAAAAGGCCAAACTTGACAGCGCATGTGCACCTTTTGTAAGTTAGGGACTGTAGGCGTAGAGGAACCCAATTGTCCCGTCAGTCAAGATCACATGTTGACAACATTATTGGGTGCAGGGACATTGTCGAGTCAGTATCTGAAATTTTATTGGACGTTTGAAAACCTGCCGAAATCGAGGAAAAACCCAAAAGAGGTTTCAAGCTAGGCAACGAATGGCCATTCGAAGCACAGAAAGGGTGCGACCTTGAAGGAAACAACTCCTCTCTTGACTTTGGAGGAAACAAGAGAGGCATACATGCAGCGCCAGAGCACGCTAGAAATCAAAATCTGATGCGGCTCTCTTCAAGCGTCTTTGCCCAGTGGTGTGGTTGACACAAATGACCGCTATTTGAGAGGTGTCACTGTTGGTCAGGGCCCTGAAGAGGAGGTAAGTGGTTTGTAACTGATGCAAATAACTTTGTTCTGCGCCACTCATCACAAAAAACAAATTTTATTCAATAGGGCAAGACACGTCAGACTGCCTTTGATCTGACAGTGGCTAGTGAGATTATGGCTATTCTAGCACTTGCAACAAGCCTGGCTGATATGAGAGAGCGTCTGCAAAGAATGGTTGTAGGAAGCAGTAGAGCTGGAGAACCAATCTGTGCAGATGACTTTGGCTGTGCAGGTATAAGATAACGTTTTTCATGTGCGCGCTTTGTATTTTGTAACAATGGTCTGTTTCATAGGCGCCCTTGCTGTGCTGATGAAAGATGCCATCATGCCTACTCTGATGCAAACGTTGGAGCAGACGCCCGTTTTCGTTCATGCAGGACCTTTTGCAAACATAGCCCATGGCAACTCTTCTATTCTTGCTGGTAACGGCGAAATTTGGTGAGCAACGACAACCATCGAAGTGGAAGAAAATAGTCAAGTCTGACACGGACAGTCCGTAAATGAGTCTTTCACTAACATGTGTGTATGTGTATATTGATTATATTATTGGCAGGCACGGACACAAGCAGAACTAAAGAGATGTATGGAGGTAGGAACCCCATGACCAGCTGTATGTGTATATGTGTCATTAATACGCTGTGCTCTCTTTCTCTCTTCTGTGTGTCTGTGTCTGTGTGCTAAATCAAATATCTGATGACTATCAGGCGCTGGTGTGACCTACAGCGAGCAAGCTGACAAGAAGATAGCGATATTCGAAAAGCAGGGCTTTGGCAACTTGCCCATTTGCATGGCCAAGACCCATCTGTCCTTCAGTCAGGACTCCAAGCTCAAGGGTGCCCCAACCGGCTTCACCATTTCCATCAGGTTGGTAGATGTTGTAGATGTTAAATATCAAAAGTAATGAACAACATTGATGACCCCCCCAAAAACCTTAAAACAACAGGGATGTGCGCGCAAGCGTGGGAGCTGGCTTCATCTATCCTCTTGTTGGCACCATGAGCACCATGCCTGGTAATGTGACGCCCCACTATGACATGTTCTTTTTTTTGTTACACGCTATTGCACTTCAAAAAACAATTAATGTTGTTACATCTCTCTATCAATATAAGGTCTTACCACACAGCCAGTCTTCTTTGGCATCAATCTGGACCCCAAGTCTGGAAAGATTCTTGGCCTCTCATAAAACAACAAAAAAAGAGAAAAAAATCAATTTTTTGGAAAATCACTTTTCAAAAAAGAAAGCAGGACATTGCATGTGCTTCACTGTGTGTTTGCTTTCTTTTTTTTCTTTCTTTCTTTGTGTCTTAGAAGGGCAACATTTGAACAATATACAACTAAAAGAGATAGAGGCTGATGGTGGCTTCTCAACAAAGAGTCTCTCATTATTGTTAACTAATTTTTAATCTTAACTTTCATTAACAATTTAACTATATTAACTTTTTTTTCTTTTATTGTATTAAAAGGTAACACTAAGTTTATAAAGTGATAATACTTTATTATATCATACTTTAAGTCTTAAAGAGTATATAATATGATCTTATATTTATTTATACTTTAAATATAATAATATAATAAAGTAATTTAATTATATTATTATTGTTATAATAAAAACTATATCTAATTATTATTACAGTATTAAATAAAAGTAATAAACTTTATTATATTATACTTTAAGTTTAAAAAAGTATATAATAATTTTAAAAATATTATATTTTTATCTATTTATAATAGTAAAAGTAATAATGATAATAAAAACATCTTTTTTACTCTTGAGCTTATATTTATTGATTAAAGTACCTTTTTGATATTAAATTTTAATAGTGACTTTTATAATATATCAATCACTTAACTACTATCTCATTATCATTTTTTTTTTATAATCTAATATAGTTTAAATTTATATTTTTTTTATTTATTTATATTAATTAAATCTATTTTTAATATATTTATTTATATTACATCTATTTTATTATTATATACTAGTTATACTTTATATTTATATATATTATTTAAACTATTATACTAAGCTTATTAATATATATTAGCCATTTTTTTATATTAAAGACTTTCACTTATAGTAAAAAGTCTACTTTATTGTCTAAATCTTGTTCTTTTATTATTTTTAAAATAAAAGTATACACTTTTTTTTAATTACTTTAAGTGTTACTAAAGCTATATAGTCACTTTTTAATAGCTATAAAAACATTTTAAGTGACTTTACACTTCTTTAACTAACTTATGCTTTTACTTAACTTAAAAAAAAAATGTTACTCTCTTACATATTGACACCTGGCAAGTGAATGATCTATATGTTTATATCACTGTTGTATAAGTTTTAAGTGTTATAAAACAAAAATATAAATCATTAATATAATAATACACTTATATTTCTTTTTTTTAGACAAAAAGCTATATATAATAAAGTTGTAGGAAATTTAAAAGAATGATAAAAATAAAAAATGTTAGAAAATAATAAATATTCTTTATTAACAGGTCCATTCTGTGGTCCATCTGTATGACACTTAAAAATATATATATATAGTTAAAAAAAGAAAAAAGCTTTTCAATGGCCAACAAAGAGTTAAAAGGATATCTATACAAAGATGATTGCACTCTTTTAGATCTTTGTTCCTTGTGTAGACATAAGACAAGTAGTTTGAAATTCTAATTAAATCTACTAAAAAACTGATTAGACTAGTAATATTTTAATATAGAGTTAGTATATGATTTTTTATTGTATAAGATTAGATATGAAATTTTATGTACTTGTTTAATTCTTATTGTCTAAAAGAGGTGTTTACATAAGAAGTTTGGACCATCAATGAATTAGTACTTGTCTATACAAGGATGACAGGTAAGGCTGTTAAAAAAGACATATTCTTGTATAAACACTCTTTCACTGCTTGAGACACTCTAGCTAGTGTCCTTTTAAAGTTCACTTGCTTTAAAAAAACTAGCTTAAAGTTTTTTTAGCCCACTTTTTAAATTTCCTATAACTTTATTAAATGGCACTATAAAATGTTTTAAAGTATATTAAGTTATAAAAAGTTTCTTTTAATTATATAAGATTATAATAAAACCTTTACACTACTGATGCATTTTAATCTTACATCTTTTACAAGCTTTAATTATTACTTTTAACTTGAAAATATATTTAATAGATGTAAACTCTAAGTTTTTATATATATATTTAACAAAGAAGATTCCTCTATCTTTTTTCTTAGTTATATTACTTAACTTGAAAGGTTTGTATTCTCTAAGCCAACATATATACTGTTACTAAAGAGCCTATGTAAACACATATCAAATAAGCACTTTATATATAAAACAAAGTTATTTATACACATCTATAAGACAATGGCTTTATACTTACAGATGCTGATATAAAGGTCTGATCTACATGATTGTATCATACTTGCCAGTTATATGTTACTGCCTTTTCTTAAACATATATAAAGTGTCTAAGGCTCTATTTCTTATTATTATAATACTAAAGATAGTTTTTTATATTAAACTTGTATAAAATTACACTGATGTAGCCAGTCTGATGTAGTTCTTTATTTGATCATAGAAAGTTCTTGTAAAGAAAAAAAAGCATGATTGATTGATGGCACTTAAAGCTGATAATTATTTCTTGTCTCTCTTTACAAAAAGAGAAAAGCAATACATGTACTTGCATGTGCCACAAGAGCATGCTGTGGTCTGACTGGGGCAGCATCAGCATGGAAACTTGGGGAATAGGCTGATCTTGTCTTTCTTTACTCTTTCATAATCAAAAAGTGAAAATCCTTACTTTGGAGGTTATTATTATTCTTTCATTTCAACCAATGGATCATATATATAAGATGTCAGACCTAATAACAAAAAAAAAGTATTTTGTCTGACCACTGTGTTGAGCACACACTTCCTCCACTCTTCTCTTGGTGTCTACTGAAAACATAAGAGCATGCACTGTATCAACCTACTACATAAGCAAGCAGCCCCATTTCTACAGCTGAGCAGCATCAAGCATGGTCAAGTGCTGGCGTGTGTATTCCCAAATGACACAGGCCAGTGATACATGTGCATTCAGTGATCGTATTACTCCCAGCTGAGGAATCTACAATAAATAAAAACAACAAAAATGTGAGCAGAGATTATATATTAATAATAAATTATAACAAAACAAGCAAGACCAGAAACTCACCTCTACACAGCAGTCGACTAAGCTCAGATACTGCCAAGGCAATCCACAATTCTCGTGGCCTACAAGAAGCACTGTCTTTTCAGGGAACCTAAACTTAGTCAGGCTATAGCTGTCCGAAGTCTGTTCCACTCCAACAATGGTATATCCCTCTTCCTTCTTCTCTTTCAGAAAGATAGCCAGCTTGTTCCTTGGCACCTCAGTGATGGGGACCCAGTTTTCGGATGTCACAGAGATCACTTTGAAGGCATTTTCTTTGAGCAGCTTTTTGTTGGCGATGGCTAGCTCGCCTACTCCAAAGATTTCGCTCGTACGAGTGAGGCCAGCCAAGTTGGGTAGGTTCTGCAACAAGCTCGCTGCCACTACAAGCTTCTGACGCGGAATCTCCTGTAAGATTTGTCCACGTTTGCCTTCAACTGCAACAAGCGCGCTCATTATATCTTCTCCACTTAGGTTGCCAACGTTTATCCTCTTTTGATACTCCCCAATATCAGAAGAAGTTGCATGGTCTTCTAGCCTCTCCTTCTCTCCTCCGCCATCATCACCACCATCTTCTTCTGCTTCATCCTCTCCGATTTCTCTATCTCTTGACTGCTGTTTGTCATCTCCTCCTTCTTTTCCTTTGCTATCCGCTTTTTCTCCAGCGTGCAAGTCGTAGAAATTCATGTTATACTTGATGGCTCGCTTCACACTATCGAGAAGTTCCTCGGGCAGCTTCTCTTCAGCAATTGTACTCATTGTTGATGCTGCGTTCTCCTCGTGCCTGTCGTCTGCGTCCTCGCTTCTGCTATAACTAAACATACCTTCTAAAGATAGGGCATTCTTCACATCCAAATTCTCCAATATGGTGCTTTGTGTGTCGCGCAGTTTTTTGATGTCCTTGTTATCTCTCAAAAACCTATACACATGACTGATAAAGGCATACTTGGTGTCGCCGTTGATCACTCCAAATAACTCCTGGTGCCTTTCCAAAACTCTGAATAAGACGATCTGAGCACAGACACGCGAAGCATGGTGGTAGTGACACACCCAAGGCAGCATTACTTCGAAGAGCTCAAAATAGTGTGGTGTTTCGTGTGGCGAAGAGTCAAACAAGAAGAGAGCACCTATCACAATCAAACTTGTAGCGATTTGGTACTTGATGTTGACATTTGCCAAGCTGGGGATGAGATGATCTTTGGTGATATGAGGAAATCTGTGCAATAATGAAATGACAAAGAGTTGCATGAAATGTCTCACATTTCCTTGTTGCTGGGTCTTTTCCATAATGCACTTCCACGTGAGGTCAATCACTGTGTGAATCAAACTGGCTTCGACAAACTTGGAGAGCAGGCACAAAGTTTGCCACAAATGGCACTTGGCTCGGTTAAGCAGGGTCTTGACATTGGATTCTTGCTGCTTGAAGAGATCGCTTTGTGTAAGGTTCAGCAAACACAAGACCATATCACCGATGAAATTTCTTGCTGTCAAATCCTCACGTGTATCCAATTCAAACAAGAAGCAGTGCAATGCTATCCTCGCACACAGAGTCCAACTATTTCCCTCTTGTTCATAATCAAACTCTCTGTTCTGGGGCTCACAGTCATCAAAAACCGAATGTATACACATGTTCAAGATTTCATTCTTGAATGTATACATTTTCTCTTTGTCGCGGAAAACAACGTTGCAGAGGTGCAACATCAAGAAGTAAGCGACCCTCTGGCCTGACTGGAATATCTTGTACATGATTTGCCTCTTAAATCTGGAGAACGGCAGTGACGGATGGAAGCAGACATAAACAAATACCTTAGCCAGCTCCACAGATACTCTATTGCTGTCCCTGAAAGCTGACCAGAGACTCAAGACCATATCTTCGTGTTCTTCCTCGCTCAACATAACTCCAGCCTCCAGGCACGCACGCACGCATCGGATTACAATTGGCAAATAATGATAGGAAGCATGTTCCAGAGCCGAGATACTTGCTTGAAGCAGATCCTTTAGTATCCCTGCAGAGCCTCCCTCTGTTTTTCTCCTAATATAGGAATATAAAAGAGAAGGAAAGTTTGAGAAGGTTGAGACTTAAGTCCACCATAAAGAGGGAAGGGACCGCGGTATCCTGCTGCTTGTTAAATACAATATAACCTACCCCAGGTGTCCAGATATGAGCAGCGAACTGACTATTGCTTCTGCACATTCCCATTTGGCTTCTGAGTGCTCTGAGATGAGTGCAGATAGTGGCACGTCATGTTTAGCACCCTGCATCTCCTCGGTGACATCACTGGTAGTCTTGCGCGTGGGCAACTGCAGGTGAAGCACCGTCCGTAGCAAGTCGGTGTACCAATCCACATTGGTAGTGATGGACTCGAACGTGGACTCTTGCGTAACCCATATGGAGTGTATAACCCGGAAAAGGAATATTTGGTGTGCAAGATTGAAGGATTGGGGCAAGCCTCTATGGATTTCGTCTTTCTCGCTTCTTAGATAATCATATCCTCTCAACAGCCATTTACTGCAATACTTATCAATGATGCTCTTGTTTATGTCCAACCTGACGTAGAGAGCATATATCTTGGCTTTTGCAAGCCACTCCCTGAGAGTGTGACAAGAAAATGAGGACAAGAATTCTTGTGGATTATCGAAATTGCATATTGATGCCATTTTATCCACTTGAGAGTCAACATATAAAATATTTTGTTCCAAATTGTTTTTCAACACGGACAGCATGCTTTTTGGCACGGGTTTCTCATGCTGGTGCGAAAAAGCCACTACTAAGGCATAAAGAGAGATATCAGGATCCACGCTATCTTCTTGCTTTATCTTCTTGATGATGGGATCCAACAGTTGCAAGAATTGATTCGTTGACGTGGCCGAGAGAAAGATTATGATTCTGAGAGACTGCATGATTTCGCTGCTTTCTTCATCATTCCAAAACGCAGATTTTGCTGTAACAGCTCTATCCAAAATATGATCAATCCAAGCAATTCGTTTTTCTCCTTTCTCATCAAACACATTAGCCAGCCAATGCTTGCATCGATCAACTTCTTCAGAGAGGAGATACGAAGATACAGGGACAAGAGAAAGAACTCTGGCAACGGAACCGAAGGAAGTTCTGCGGGGATCTGTCAAATAGACTACACAGAGCAAGGCCAGCCTTGCAATATGTGGATAGTATGAAGATGTGAGCAAACTTTGGTTGGAGAGCACGGACCGAATTTCCGTGTCAAGAAGACTGGTTGTCAGAGCAGATATTTGTGGTTTGTTGCTATCTACCAGTGCTTCATGCTGCAGCCACTCGATGCTGTGAACAAGGAAGTAGAGCACCATACAAGATGATCCAGGGCTGGAGTTGCCATTATTACTGAGCATTGTGATATACCGAGAAATCACAGTTGTAAGCAACGTATTGTCTAAAGTGAGAAGCTTCCTAAAGTAGGCAGATAAAAATGCGTTCGACAACTCTATCAGCTCTTTGTCCTTTGGAAATATTAACTATAGTATATGTGACGAAGTCTAATTAGTTGAAAGCCATAAACAGAGGATACACCGCCATAATAAAATGTCAAGAGCAAGGGATGTAGTGAAAATATTTAAAATAGCTAACCTTCATATTCTCTTTAGACACCTGCAGGTGTACACTTGATTCCACAGCTGCAGACTGAATCATCATCATTACAAGCTCAACAAAGGATTGTGAACCTAGTACTGATGCATCCAAGCTCTGCAAGTCTTCTTTCATTGCAAAGAAAAGGCGCAAAGCCATCTTTCTGACTGTAGGGTTAGAGTTCTGTTGAGACCTGTAGAAGAGAATAGATAGCCAAAATATGCCATCATTCACAAAACTGACACTATCTCGCTTCTCTTCCTCTTTGTCATGTTCGCACACCCCTGCTAGCGTTGGAAAAAGGGTAGCTATCTTGATCCACACTGGCCTGACTAAATGCAAAACATGTTCATCAAGAGATCCATAAATGTGAAAAAAGACTTTCCACTGTTCTACATTCCAAAAGCCCAAGAGTTGGTACGTATTGTGTGTAGGTTTCTCTGCCTCACGGTGCTTGGTTTGCTTCACTGTTGCCTTATCCTTTCTCTGCTTTCTCCTGTTTCTCTTTCCTCCTTCCTCTACTTGGCTCGATTCGCTTCCTTCTTCTGTGTCTCCTTCCAAGCCCCCAACAAACCTCTCTGTGGCCTTTCTCAATAAGACAAGGCCACCTGTTCTAGCATGCAAATGATTCTCTTCTTTCAAGCCCTTTTCAATCATTTTCCAAAATAATGGTCGCCTTGAGATGTCCTTTGTTTCCTCTAATCTCTCTGTCTCTGCAAGCGAACCAAAATAATGATCCACCACGCTGCAAGTCAAAGCCAACCCCTCATACCAGAGCTCACCCGAACTGTCATTTCCTAATAAACTTTCTGTTTGTTTCCAAACAGAAGACAACTGCTCACCGAACACACGCTTCCAAAGATTCCCTTTGTCCCCAGCTGTTGTCATGTCTTGGAGTCGCAGGGAAGTTCTACGTAGTACCAAAGGGATAAGATTTCTCTGAAACTGGCGCCTGAGCAATTCAAGGGTCCGAGAAGTGAAATGGTCAGAGGATGTGATAATGAGGCCTTGCAACAATGCAGGAAAGAGTTGAGAGGCGAACGTGTCGACAAGCAAAGTCATTTCAGTGGCAGTAGTCTTAGCACAGAAAATGGTCTCCAAGATTGTTGTTAAAATAAGCACATCACTCCAAATAAAGGTGTGAGCACTGTCTGCTTGCCTAGAACCCCCTACCATAAGAAACAGAATGTCCGTAATTTGGTGAAGGAAGGCCTTGGCAAATACATGGTTCTCTGTGTCTCTCACCATTAGTTTCACTATATCAATGGATAATTTGCAAAGAGCCTGCTGCAAACCGTCCACATCCTTTCCTGATCTTACTTCGTCTTCTTCTTTCTCCTTTCTATCCTCGTTGCTTCTTTTCCTGCTCATTATTGCGTCCAAAAAATGGCCTAAGAACTCAAAGATTCCTATTCTTCCCCAAGTCTGGTTATCTGCTTTGTTGGTGTGTATCTCCTCCAAAAGCGAATACAAAACATGCATGATGCAGAGCGACTGCTTGCGAGAGAGATGCAAAACTATGCCGTTTGGATTGTTCCAAACTATGTGATAGTCATCTCCAATGTAAGCGCTCTTAGAAATGCAGGAAATGTAATGGACTCTACTTTCTGAAGACAGTGACCGGTTTGTAAGGAATCTGAAAACAACAATCAAGTTGTCTTCCTTTTCTTCATCTGCAATGCCCAGTAATGTATCAAGAATCTGGTAGGCATCTAGCACCAGAGGATGATGATATGTCTTCAGCTCTGTGCTTTTGCTGGCAGCACCGTCACCAAAAGTCCACTTTGCTTCGATTAATTGTATGTTGTCTTCCAAATCTCTCCCTATTGCGCCCATGTGATGCATGGCATAGCAACAAACTCCCTTCAACCATGGGATGTGATGAGTATCGGCAAACTGCATAAACTGGGACACATTATCTCTGGATATGAGATCTTGCAAAGAAAAAGAGCATTCCATCTTAAACATATCATCGTCATATTGATCCGCCAGACAAAGCAGGCCCTCTAATTTGATAAAATATGATAACCCAATCATTAGATTAATCAGGTATTGCTGTAAGACAAGTAAATTTGTGTACCTGCATTACAAAGGTCGACAGAAAGACTGCCTGTATATAAATACTGAAGGTACACCAATAAGATATCATAGCTAAACGGAAGATGCACTGAGTTCATCCCAGTGCAATGGCCCAACAGTGAAGGGCACCTCATTTCAAGAACAGTCCTGTGTATGAAGTGAAAAGGTTATTTGTTAACGCCCACAGATTTACATCCAGAGAGAGCATAATAATGTCTGCTAATTATCAGTAACGTAAGGTACCTATGTGCATATACAGTCTTTCCATCAACGGACAAAAAAGACATGTCACTGTGTAATTTGTTATTTACAGCAGAGTTGAGAGCAGAAATGAGGTCTTCACGCTGAAGGTCCTGTATTCCTTCTTCAGAAAAGAGTGCTGCAAAAGATTTCAGGCGTCGGAAGCTCTGCCGCTCCTGAAACATCAGTTTTGATCCTGAAAATCCAATTTTAGTGCTGAATATCTTACGGATGTTATTATACATCACTCTTCGTCGTAAAAGTAGATGTCTCTGCTCTCTGCTCTCTTACACGCACACTACACGG
>CDFI01105082.1:0-11272 GCA_000826405.1 Acanthamoeba divionensis | reverse complement strand
CACACACACACACACACAATGTTAATACTTTATATTCGTTTTGAAGGTACAAGGGTGGCCATGCATTTAGTCACTTTGTCCAGACACAACACACCTATGCCCTTGAACTGGAAACTCAACGAGTTTGGGACTACACTGGAGACAAGTAAGAGAATTGATGTTGCTTTTAATTTACAATCAAGTTGGTCGTGTTTCTTTTTGCTGAGATTGAGAACACCAAATTATTTGTTTTTAGTTATGTCCACCGATTAATTCAAAATAAGACCGATGGCAAGCTAGTCGAGCTCCCAGGGCCAGATAATATAATAGATGAAGAAATGAAAGAGGGAATATTGGAGGTAAGCAGCTCTCTCTTTCTCTTTCTCTCTCTACGTGAACTAAATTCATCTCTATTTGTAAAGAGTAAACGAACAGCTATAGCTCTGGAATATACATACTTGCTCACGAGTCAGTTAGAATCACAGCGCATGTACTATGAAAACCAAATAAAGGTGCGTACCTAAGAGTGAGTGAGAGCTCGGATACGCATTCGTATGTGTCGCTACATAAGGACCATGATCAATATGATCATGTCATCTCATTTCATACATTTTTCTATTAACAGGGCTTGGAAGGAGCAAAGAACAAGAATATTAAGGAGCTGCAAAAACAGCTTACAATAGAGAGGGGAGAGAAACAAAAGCTTCAGGAAGCAGTAAAAGAGTTGGAAAAGGATAGAAATAAACAGAAGAGCAGGGTCACTCAGCTTGAGAAGAAAGTATCACAGTACCAAAACGACCTCAGAGAAGTCAAAGAGGTATATGTCTTAAAATAATCCACCCAACTTGAGTTTATTATTAATATCTGGTGCTTTCAGTTCAATGAGCAGTTGGCTCAGAACCAGGCTGGCTGGAAAGATCGCGTAGCCAAGGCAGAAGAGAAGCTACGCCTTCACAACGAAAGCACAGAGCAAAGGATCAAAGAGTTAGAGGTACCAATCAATGATCCACCTTGATTTAAAAAAAAAACAGTTCATCGGTGCTGGAGTGTGCAAGCAAGCAACTTTAACTTATCTTTGCCTGTTCCACGCGCACACTCAGGAGCAAGTACGGGATCTTATGTTCTTCATTGACGCAAAGAAACAGATAGACAGTTCTTCTCTAAAGGAAGAACTAAGGGAAGGCGCGCTGCTCATACCAGAGCACACCACCACCTCGAAACCTGGTGCCAAGAAGAGAGGAAAGAGAGGGAAATGATGATCGATCGATTGATTGATTGATTTGCAAAAGAGAGGGACAAGACAAACTCTCTTCTTAAGACTCTGTTAAAAATGTGTCACATTAAATGTAAATGGCCATTGTGTGGAGCAGAGCGTTGAAAGCAAAAACAACTGCTGCTATCCTTTTTATTTACAGGCAGTCCTGACAGGAAGGGGGAAACTACACAAAAGTTATTTCACTAACTGAGTTAACAACCTAAAGACCTTGAAGCTCATCACCATCAACAACAGCAATGGCCCAACGTGTTTTTTTGATGCGTCGCATACAACGTGATGATGAATGAACATCAAACATGATTTCCCCTTTCCCTGTTCACGCAAATCGATGGTGATGGATGATGTTGATGAACCTTGTGACACTGAGAATCTCTATAACAAACAGACCATGGTCGTTGGTGATAAATATTTGCGCAAACTCAACACAAAAAAAAACCCTTCCACTCTCCAAAACCAAAATTAGTTACATTGAAAATTAAAAAAAGGAGCACTATTCCATTCAATCCACACACACACTCACACTTCTTAGCTTGCTTTCTTATTTAATCCATTTTGAACAACTCCTCAGAAGCATCTGCATTGTTGCAAAAAGGAAATAAGAACATGGCAATGATGATTCAGTTTGTAGAGGAAATGAAAAAATGGATCTTGGAGGGGGGGGGTGGCTAAGATAACAGTACCATCTGGGTTTGATTGGTCTTTAGTCTTCTGTTTGGTCAACAAGAAAAAGGGAAAGCAGGATGAACATGTGTGTGAATGAATGGACATTAAATGGGGAGTCGTACCTTGTCTTTTTTGTTGTCGTTGGCAGCGGCAGGGGCTGTGATACCAGGGATGAAGGCAATGTTGTTGGGGGGTGTTTTAGAGAGGGGAGAATTCCTCAAAAATAACAAGGCATTCCTATCATATACGATTCTGGTTCCTGAATGGAATAGAAAATTAGAATGACTGTTACTGGCAATGACACACGGATGAGATATAAATGTAGTGATCGGAGTTTATCAAGATGGGAAAGAATAGAGATAGAGTTTGATGAGAACAATTAGCGCGGCACTTCCATTAGTAACATTTTGCGCATAATTTGGGGAGAATGGTCGCGCTGGCAGAACAGTTTGACGACAGAAGCAAATTTTGCCCAATGTGGTGGCGAGATAGGGAGAGACGTAATGAAAAAAGGTGTTTGCGAACCTCCAGGCGTGGTCGAATAGATAGTGCCTCCAGGTGTAGTCGAGAGGTCGCTAAAATTAAGGTTATCCGGTACTCTGTTGATGGAAATGGCAGGCGTATTGCTTTTCTGTGACATTTTCTTCTATGAAAAGAGAAAAAATACAAAACTATAAATAATGTGGTTGGAGAACGGCAGCAGTAAGAAGGGAAAGGGGAAAGATTTTTGGGTGTAACGTAAGAGGAGAAGGAGAAGCACACCTTTTCTTTTCTTTTTTTTAGGTCCTTTGCTTGCTGGCTTAGGGGGGTTTGGTGCGGCTGCGAACAAACAATAAAAGGGTCAAACAAAGGGAGGAACACACAGCGCAAGGGGGGGGGGCGGCAGGCACACGGCTCACAAATAGGTTTCAAAAAACGGACTTTACGTTTTTCAGACACACAGGGCCCGTGTCCGCTTTGACCTCTCATCATTCAAATGTGTGCCTTTTGATTGTTGAGTGGACATAATTTCATGTGGTAGCATCATCACCACAGTGGTTGTAGGGCTGACTGGCCACAACACAAGAACAGCAAAAAAAACAAAAAACAATTAATTGTTACATAGCTAATGTGTTGTTGTTGTTGGTGACCATTGAATTTAATCCAACCCACAAAGATACAGTTCAATTCATTCAAATCCTTACATAAAATAAATCTGTATTAAATATTATTAATTCTTTTTATAAGATTCATTTAATATAAGAGGAGGAAAATGCCACTTTAAAAGCTGCTTTGATCAGTGTCATCTTCATTAATAACTCTAACCCTAACCCTAGAGACAGAAGTGAAAGTAGAAATAAAGATAAAGATGAGATAAATAAAGAAATGTTACTGATTTATTATTTAACAGTTCAAGAGCTCTTGTCATGCTTTGACAAGTTACAATTATAGGTTAGAAAATGATAAAGTGTCCAACAGAGGCTAAAGCAAAGTTAAAGACAAAGAAATCTAAAAAAAAATCTTTACTCTTTTAATAACATTTTATAGTAAAGCTACTTTACCATCACTGTGGACCTTGGCTCTTGAAGTTTAAATTTTTTCTTTATCTATAAAATAAACTTAATTAATATAAGAAAAAAGAAAAAAAACATGTTATAAGTACTTGTTTTTACAATAGACACTAATGTATCTTTTTTTATACTTCTTTTACTTGTAAGTTAATTTCATTAATAATATGTTAAAAAAAATTAAAACCTTACATAAACATAATAAATAAATTATTTTAGATCAATGACATATAGAAAGAAACAAAAGAGATAAAAAAAAATCATAATAAATATAAAATAAAAACTTATATTTCAAGTACATTAAGCTTTTTAACAATATAACTTAAAGTTACAATAGTTAGCTATATATTTTTAAAAAGCCTTTATATTACATATTATAAGTGATAGAGATGGCTTACTTTCTCAAGGTACTGAAATTACCTTAAGGGACTGGGACTAAAAACATTAAGAAAACTGAGAGAAAGGGGATATAAAATAGGCCACTTAACTAACTGAAACAAGGAACAAGAGATGTAATAGTGTAAAACTCATTGTAGAGATTTAGATGATATGTGTTTTATTGATAAGTGACAAGGTAAAAGAGAGAACAAGACTTAACAAGGAAGGAAGTTTACTAAGAGTCTAAAGGTTAGGAAAACTAAGAGTGTCTTAGAGCAGACTAGCTGAGGTGACTTGAGCTTGGTCTAAAGCTAGATCTGGAGCTTGATCTTGATATTTGGTCTTGATAACAGATAGAGAATCAGAGAGCAAGAGAGAGGTAGATAAAAGAGTATAAGGTCTTTAAGAGAGCTAGTGATAGGGATGGCCTACCTTCTCAAGGTACTGAGATTACCTTGAGGGACTAGGACTAGAAACATTAAGGAAACTGAGAGAAAGGGGACATGAAATAGGCCACCTAACTAACTGGAACAAGAAACAAGAGATATAACAGTGTAGAACTTGTTGCAGAGATTCAGATAATGTGTGTTTTATTGATAGGTGACAAGGTGGAAGGGAGAACAAGACTTAACAAAGAAGGGAGTTTACTAGGAATCTAGAAGCTAAGAAAACTAGGAAGTGTCTTAGAGCAGACTGACTGGATGACTTGGGCTTGGGCTTGAGCTTGATCTGAAGCTTGGTGCTTGATGCTTGAAACTTGGAGCTTAGTGCTTGAGCTGGGTCTAGAGCTTAATAACAGATGGAGAATCAGGGAGCAGAAAAGAGGTAGATAAAGAGGTACAAGATCTTTAAGAGAGCTAGGCTTAAATTAGAGTGATAGGATAAAACTGAAAATGGCTGTTAGGATGGAATTTCTAACAGCTAGGCTCAAATTAAAGTGATAGGATAAAACTAAAAATGGCTATTAGGATGGAATTCCTAACAGTAAGATATTGGTAATTGAAAGTTAAAGATCTTGCCTTTCATTCTCTTTTTAAGAAAGCTTTAAGTAAGTTTACTCTTAATCATTTATAAATTATTAATAACTTTTAATCTCTTAGATTTTTTAAATTTAAAAAGTTAGATAATTGATAATATAAGAGCTTTTATAGCAAACTGTACTAGATCACTTACAATATATTATTTTTAAACTTGTTAAAAAATTACATCTTTTGGAGCTAGATGTTAATCAAAGTTTCATTTTATATATTTTTAAAATTAACTATAAAGCTAGAAAAAGCTTATAAGTATAAAAATTCACTTATAAAATCTTTTTTTATTAACTTTATACATTGATCTTGCTTCTTTTGATAACTTTTTTTTTATTAAAATATGAAAACAAACTAATACTAAGCAAGACTTTTTAGATTTTGTCCCTGTAGCAATTATAACAAAGTGTTTGGTCCAAGGAGACTTTTTGATTATGGACAATACTTTTGAACTTTTTTTTATGTGAGGATTTGAATGAATTGCACTGTAATAAATAAATCAAGGCACATCAGAGTCTGCTGGCCATCCACTTGTATGGCCTGGCCTGGGGTATCCACAGGCCACTAGGCCAAATTGATGGAAACTGTCTTTGTGTGAGTGAAATGCTCCAGCATGGTTTCAAGAGAGCCTTCCCTTCCAAGGCCAGAGTTCTTCCAGCCACCCACAGGCAAGTTGGGCTGTACAACTGCATTCTGATTCACTTGCACTATGCCTGTTTGAAGGTCCAGTTTGTCTTAGAACAACCATAACCATAACCACATCAACATCAACACATGGCAGCTGAAGAATACACAAACCTGCGTGTATGGCATTTGTGGCATGAAGAGCTTTCTTAAGGTCGTTGGTCCAAATGGAGGCGCTCAGTCCGAAGTCTGTTGCGTTGGCCTGCTCAATCACTGCATCAAAGTCTGACCACTGTTCAGGAAAACAAAACGGTTTTAAGAAAAGAGGAGTCATAATGAGAATCAGTGACTCTTACTCTTCGTTCAGTGGTGAATTCATAAAAGAAGGGTCTGTTACCTTGAAGATGCAAGTAACTGGCCCAAATATCTCCTCTCTTACAATTTTGCTATCATGGCTAATGTTTGTAAACAGGACTGGTCTCACAAACAAACCCTGAAATCAAATTATTAAAGTGTGAAGGGCAAATGCAAAAAAAAAAAGTTGAAGCCTTTTTCTTTACCTTAGCAAACTTTTCATCTTCTGGCATTTTTGAGCAGAATGTTGCTGTAGCATCCTATGGTGTTTTTTTTTAAAAAAAAATATATCATTTGCTTATATTATCACACGTATACATTTCTATCAATTAGACAGCGTATATATACATATTCAACTACATACCTGTTCCTTACTGCCGTGATCAACATAGGAGTTAATTTTTTGCAGCTGTGATTTAGAAATTACTGCACCAATATCTGTCTCTTCGTCCATGGGGTCTCCCATCTAAATAGTGCCATTAATGAAGAAAACAACTTTAGTACTAGTATGTTCTTGTTAAAGAAGTACAAGAGATGGTACCTTGAGCGAGTTAACTTTTGACTTGAGCATCTCAACAAACTTATCATGAATTTTCTCATGCACAAAGATTCTGGAGGCTGCTGTGCAGGATTGACCTGTGCATTGTGTAAAGAATGAAAACTCAAGGTTAGACTTCACACTCAAGCCTCACTATACTACAGGAAAAGAGCAACAAATTTGTTTTCATTAAATACCTTGACGAGTAAACCTCATGGAAAGGACGGCACCGTTGACAGCCTTTTCCAAGTCTGCATCTGGGAGAACTATCATGGGCGACTTACCACCAAGCTCTAAAGTTGCTGGGGCCAGCTTCGCTGCTGCATTCCTGATAAGCGCGCAGAAGTGATAAACAATAAAAGTGTTGGAGATTGCCCAGAGCAGAGGGAATTATTGTAGTTTGAAAGAGTAAATACTTGTAAATATCTCTTCCTGTTTCAACTGAGCCAGTAAAAGTGACTTTTTTGACTTTAGGATGTGATACCAGGGGTGTTCCGCACTCCTTTCCAAAGCCTGTGGAGAAATTCCTGTTCAGAATGACCAACACACACTGCAAAGAAAAAGATAGACACAAGAAAGAGTACCTGATACTATGTTTAGGACTCCAGGGGGAAGAACCTGGCTAATAATTTCAGCAGCTCTCAGCACTCCTAATTTATCACATTTTTCAACGTTAGAAGATAGAAAAATATTCAAATCTTCAAATGTCATTATAGATTAGTTGCTTTTGATATAACGTCAATTACCAAGAGGAGCTAGTTCAGATGACTTGACAACTACTGTATTTCCAGCAACAATGGCGGGCGCTATCTTTAAGGCCATTAGCAGCAAAGGCGCGTTCCACTGCATCAAAAAATATACAAATTCTTATAAGAATGTGGAAGTTTAACTCTCATTAAGAAGACGTACTGGAATGATAGCGCCTACAACACCTACAGGCTCTCGTATCTGTGGGTAAGATAATTTATATTAGAAGTGGCTCAGTACTCCTTTTTAATTGTTTTGCAGCTGTAGTGTAGTCTTGACTCACCGTGTATGTAAGAGAATTGGGATTAAACGGTATAGTTTGGCCCTTAATCTCTGGAGCCAGTCCCCCAAAGAAGCTGAAGACATCTGGAAGCAAGGAAGATTCAATTCGACTCTCTGTCCTGATGGCCTATAAACCAAGAAACAAGCTGATCAGAAAGGCAATTCTCTTGTATTTTTTATGTTCTTTCGGGCAAGGGCAGCGCCTGATGGTGGTGCAAGTCCTTATAACGATAACCTCTAATCATGAGTTTTTGTACCTTGCCAGTTTCCAGAGTAACAAGTTTGGCTATCTCTTCTGTATGCTGTTTGAGTACCTCTCCACACTTGGACAAGAGAGCTCCTCTTGTCCTATTTGGTTCAGCAGACATCCACTAATTTAGAACAATTATACGGCCTTTGCTGGCCAAAGCTAAACATTAAGTGTTTACCTCACGTGTTGTTCCTTCCATTCCTTCTGGGCCTTTGCTGCTGCCTCTACTGCTGCATTCACATCTGCTTCAGACCCTACAATAAAGGAAAATTCAAAGCATTAGTGCAACTCATTCACTTTACCTCCACAGGGAATGCACTTGCACATACTTGCGCACCACAACACACACACACACAGAGAGAGAGAGAGAGAGAGAGAGAGAGAGAGAGAGTACCTCGCGCAGCTTGGGCGATGACCTCTCCAGTGGCTGGATTTGTAACGTCAAATACCTTGCCATCATGTGATGGCTGAAATGTGCCGCCATACAAGTGTTTACCTGTGCAGTACCCCACAACAATTCATGAATTGTTTTTTTTTGGGGGGGGGGTTGGAGAGGGAGTAATGGGACCAACCAGACAAGTGTTTGGCCAACGCAAAGGGCCCTTTGTTAAACTCAGGCAACCTGCAAACAATACAAGCATTGTTCAGCTGACGGAGTGGATGCCCGGTTCAGAGGTACTGACTTACGTGGAGTAAAAGGCTCTGGGAGGCAGGAAAGAGGCCCGTGTGAGAACAGGGGAGAAAAAAGAACGTTGCAACATCATTTTCTTCTTCAAAACAGACGAAGCAGGAGTGCAAACAAAGCGGGCCAAAAGCAAAAATTGTGTTCTTTGCCGCCGTTTTGCTTTCGGGTCTACAAAAAAAAGCATTCTTTTCCTTTGTGTTGAAGAAACGGGAGTTGAGGTATTTGTAAGGGAAGGCATGGTGTTTGAGTTACAGACACTGTGTCTGGCTAGTTTTGCTCAAGTAAAGTAAGTTCTTGTCATGTTTGCAGATCTGAACACTATCTCATCTTTAAACAAATTGTTGCTTTATCAACACTTGTAGGTCACACAGTTGTTCTGGCAGTGATGTTTTGCATAAAATTATTATTCCCATTCAACTGCATTGCTCATTATCAAGAGAATGCAAACAAAACAATTGAGACACAGAAAGCTGTAAGTGGTTGTTGTTTGGTCTCCTTTGCTTCTTCTTTTTCATCTCAGTGGTACTATAGAAATCTGTCCTTTACACATTCCAAATGTAGCAGTCCATAGTTTTGTAGGTGTTGACATGATCACTGGTAGTCACGGAATAAGAGAGCTGAGAGAGAGCTGAGAGTCAGGTCCAATAGGCCTTCAATCAACTTGATTCTGGCCTTCTTTCCCTATTGCTGATCCTTTTTTACAGCTGGGCTTGCCCAGAAGTCCATTATTGATGCTGATTGCTTGCTGGTGTGCGCTGGGCCGCCACGCAGTCCCTTTTTATCTGCTGAGAACAGAGGACCACTCCCCATGCTCCCAACTTGAAATCAGATACGAAGCAGAAAGGAATGTCCAAGAAATGCTTTTGTAATTTTGTAGAGATATTAATTATTTGATATTTATTGGGTTGTGGCGGATATCCACATTCTTTGGTTCGTTGAAATAACTTCATTTCTTATTTCTGATAACAATTGTTATTCGATTTCATTCCCGGAAAATACCTGCCACGCTTCTTTTCGCAGAGCGAAATCTGTGAAGAATTTGAGAAAACCATGAAAATGAACAGAACACCCCTTTCACTCAGTGGCCACTGTTCACCAGAGACGTCTGGTGAGAGCCATTTTAGGTGCCCACCATTAAAAAGCTCACAGTTTTTATATTATTATTTGCTCTTCTCTTTTGCCAGCCCACACACACAATTCCTTCCTTTTTTTCCACATGGCCCTCGCTCTTGTTATTGCTGCCGTCCACCCTTTTGGTGTGACTCCAACTACTAAACAACAACAACAAGCAGTCAGAGACAAGAGGCAAAAGAAAAAGATGAAGGTTCAGAGTGAACTTTTGTCTCTCTTCTTTTGCCAGTATCAACGCCACGAGAAGCGTTTGGGGCACAGCGTGGAGAAGAAGCAAAGGCAGGATGATAAAGGAAAAGAAAAGGTGTCTGACGACGAAGAAGACAATATGGATGAGAGCGGGGATGCCAGCGAGGACGACGAAGAAGAGAATGGTCATGGTGAAGACCTCGAATTGATTTTTGAAGACTACAACTGGCTGTACTACGAGTACGACTACGAAGTGGAAGAAGCAGCAGAGGATTATGAATATGTGCTGGGCGAAGAACAGTACAATTGGGAAAGTAAGGAAGAAGCATGCTGGAACTACAAGAGAGGCAAAGTGGTGAGACCAAAGAAGCAAAACAAAAGGCAAGACAGATACAAAGACAAGAGGAGCAAGATGCTCTCATCAACCAGCAAGAGGACGGCCACAGTGAAGAGCGTAAATGCTTCACGCCACCAGCAACAATGTGAAAAGCAGCAACGGCTGCACGAGCACTTTGAGGACCAGAAGAACAACGCTCACCGCCGCCACAGCCATGTCTACTCACCTCCTGTCTATGCAGAGGCACGCCAGATCATTCAGTCCTCCACCACCACAACCTCCTCTCCATCCCCATCATATTCTTCTTCTTCCTCCAGAAGCTCTTCACGCCCTTCTAGGAACCATCCTCCTCCATCCAATACAAGTTCATCCTCTTCATCACCTGTGCCCGTCTACGAAACGGAGATCACCAATGCCATTTCCAATGGCCAAGTGGTAGAATGTGGCCTTACCGCTCAGCAGCTCAACGACATGCTGAACAGAGACCTGACACCTGAAGACTATGAGCTATTGCTCATGTTGGATACCACCGTTAAGCCAAAGACCTTGAGCCAAGAGATGATAGATTCCTTCCCTGTTCACGCAGTGCAAGAAGGATCTCCATGGGCAGGAGAGATGTGTACAGTGTGTATGGTCAAGTATGAGTTGGAGGACCAGGTCAAGGTGCTGCCTTGCGAGCATGCCTTTCACAAGGAGTGCATTGAGCAATGGTTCTCCAGTTCTTCCACCAAGTGCCCTTTGGATGGTATCTCTCTGTTGCCCGACTCTTAAACAAAAAAAAAGGAAGGCCCCTTTGAGATGTTGTATCGTCATCATCATCATCATGGTGATGATGAAAGAAGAAATTGTACAAATATAATCAAAAACAACAACTGTTAAGTAATTCTATTTACATGTTGAGCAGCTTGCTTAAGTCTTGTGTCTGAGTTCTTCAACCTGTTGTGTTGAATGATGATCTTGTTCTGAAAGAAGAAGAAGAAGCTTAGCAAGGAGACTGACTGTCTCTTTATCTGATGACAAAGTTGCTCCTGCTTGCAGGGGGACATGGCATCCATTCTCTGTCTCTGTCGCTGTCTCTTTCTTTCAACAAGAGGGGCGCAGGAGGGATGATGATGAAAGGGTGAATGGAAAGGTATTTGCTGATTTGGGCTATGAGAGAGCAGCCCAAGAACCCAAAGCAACAAACGGACAGCATGAAGTAAGCCCAAAGCACACTCTTCTCATCCACCAACGGCTGCCTGAAAGATTAGAAACCAAAAAAAAA
>CDFI01105080.1:0-15541 GCA_000826405.1 Acanthamoeba divionensis | reverse complement strand
CATTAACATCATTAACATCATTAACATCATTAACATCATTAACATCATTAACATCATTAACATTGGATCACACACACGGTTTTATTTTGACGTGTCCCCCCCCCCACTCATCCAATGACGATGGATCGATTGATTGATTGATTGATTGGGAGGTTAGGTCTATCCTGGTGTGAACACGCTGATCAAGAAGGGCGACCTCATCGCTCGCATGAGAAACATCTTTGGTTTCAAACCCCTCCCCCCTCCCCCCACTGCCCCTGCCCCTTTCTCACCCCGTTTTGATGTGTGTGTGTGAGTTCTTTTCTCATCGCTGCCCCCCCCCGTTTTTTAAAAATACCCAACAACAAAAGGCAACTATGTGGAGGAGTACTTTGCGGAGACGGACGGGATAGTGATTGGGCGCAGCTCGAACCCGGTGGCGAGCACTGGCGATCGGATCCTGCACATGGGCCTCATTCACGACCCATACCTGCCTTTGGCAAAGGCAGAGCACGAATATTACTGACTTGTACACCCCCCGCCCCTGTGGGCTGCAAGATGAAACCACACAACACCCACATACCAATAGTTAATGACAGATATATCAAATAACATAATAACTTGGTTCGTGTGTGTGTGTGTGTGTATGTGTGCTGTACTCCCACCAGCTATGCGACAAAATGCATTTTTGTATTTCTACAAACACTATTAAGGTGCACGGACGGATTGTTGTTATCCTTAGGCCTTTTAATAGTTTTTTTTGGTAGAGATAAATAAATAAATGTAAAGTTAGTTCCCAAGAAGGGTTCGTGCAGCCTCTGCGAAAGCTAACGGAAAGGATGGGTGATGGCAGAGGGCAGAGGACAGCTGCAGTGCCTCCTCCTTCCTTGGGATGCTAGTGCCTTCTTCATCTGAAGGCAGCAGTGGTAATGTACCCAAGAGGAGCCACCAGCTCCAAGGTAGGGCGTCATCACAGGGTGGCTTTACCCAGTACCTCTCCAGCACAGTGAGGCCAGACCAAGAGTCGTCACCACCCACGCCCATCATAGAATTATCCACGTTGAGTGTGATGGTGCGTGTCTGCTGCCCGCGAGGAGCAGAGAAAAGCAGCTCGTGGGTGTGCTGTGCAGCTGCGATCTCCTGATCGTTGAACCAACGAGCACTGAAGTTTACGGGGTGGTTCGGCCCAGCCAAGATAAAGAGCCCTCTCTTAGCCTCGTCGTCATGCAAACACACCCATCTCACATCACAGTGATTGCCGTATTCCTGTGGAAAGATGTAAGGCACGAACTCTTTGTCCACAGTGGTGGAGAACAGGCCCACTTTGGCCGACTCCTTCCTGGCCAATGTAAGATGTAGACTAAGCACCTTGAAAAAGCATGCATAAAATAGGGAAACGGGACTCTCACCTATCGCAATAGTTCTCGTGGGGGCCTCTGCCACAGTAGCATACGTTATGATACCGCGAGTCTACTTGGAAAGATAGGCCAACACGAGGTAAGCTTCTGACCTGGGCCGCCTGGAGCAGTGCTATACTTTCTGAAGGGAGGCTAACTAAGAAATGGAGTCCGATGACGCCAGAGGCCCACACATTGTATGTGATCTGCTGCTTCACTACCAGAGATTCCTCTTCAACTCCTCCTGCCGCTCGCACTATGCTATCTGCTACAATATCGATCCTCGCTGCAGTTTGTTGAGAGATTTTTAAGCTAATCAGCTCAGAGCTTAGGTCATGTAATCCGAGCCTCTCCCAATTCCTGCAGATGAAAGGTGCGTTTAGCGGATTTAGCACGAACTTTAGATCATGGAGGAGAGAACATACAGAGCGGGGCCATATCCGAGGGAACAATCATTGTCTGTGGGAGCGCGCCATAGATTAAGAAGAGGGCCCGAGCAAATGCTACTTTTGGAGCCCTCTGCCATGTCGTTGGATTTCCCACAGAGTACAATGGAGGCGTCGCTCTGGCGTATAGCAAAAAAATAAATAGGGTCGCCACTGAATGCATTGTGGGTTCTGATCTTCTTCACCAAGGCAAACTTCATAAGACCAGCCTCTTCCTTGCACATGAGCTCATGGCCGCTTCTCTCCGCAAGTGCCGTAAGAGTCTGCTCTTGTGTCTCGAAGTGAGTGGAAAAAGGGATAAGATGCTGTTGCCATGCCACAGTATGCCCCTTTGGGGCCCAGGTGGTATCCTTGTTCAGAACAAAATAGATTTCGATCCAGTGTTCAATTCCTTGCCTGCAGTTAACATTAGTGCGGATGGTAATTTTCTTGCTGGCGCCAGGCATAATTGTTAGCGTATCAGTGCAGAGATGGTGGTGCTGCGAATCCTGAACGTCTCCCTTAATTCTCCCTTCGTCAGTCTTGATGCCATCCGAATAGAACTCCCACTGAGGAGAGAGAGGGAGAGAGAAAGAGGTGGCGCATTTTATTATATGTGCTCTCTGACTAAGGAAATGAGGGCAAGTACCCATGCAGACAAATGAGAAGTATCTATGAAGCTGTAGTGGCTCCTTATCTCTACTTCAATATCAATCTGACTTGGGTTGGTAATATGAAGCACATTTTGAAACAAAATCTTTAGGGGCTGCTGCACTATATAACGTTCAAAAATAAAACAGATATTACATGTGTTACAAGGCACGGCATATGATAGAGACTTCTTATAAGCGGAAAGGTACCTTTCTTGCATTCATGCAAAGAAGGGTGGGAAACTCTGTTGGGGAATACTAGCCCATTGATGCAAAAATTCTTGTCGTTGTGTCTGTCCCCAAAGTCCCCTCCATAGCCATAGGTCACACTGCCACCTTTTTGCCCTTCTCTCCTCAGTAGTAGACCCTAATGACCTGGTATATCAGAAAACTACATAGAATTAAATGTGCCAGGGTGGAGAAGACCTGATCCACCCAATCCCAGATAAAGCCTCCAATTAAGCAGTCGTAGGCTTCAAACGTGTCCCAATACTCTTTCAGGTTGCCCGTACTATTGCCTGCTCCACAATAAAGTCAAATCAATACAGAGTTTGGGGGCGTTTTATTCAGAACACAGATGCGGGAAGGATTATAAACCCATGGAATGTGCATATTCACAGAGCATGATGGGGCGAGCATTGGGCTTTTGCATCTCTTGGTTGGCAGCTTCCATCAGCTGGCTCACTGTGGAATACATGAAGCTTACCACATCAACCACTTCACTTTTGATCTTTATTGGTTAGATGAAAAAAAATAACTAATAAAAAAATGAAAAAGGAGAAGCATTCCACCTGTACATGGCCGGCTCATAATGTATGGGTCGAGTGGGCTCTCTTTGCTTTATCCAACGGCACATTGTCATCTGGTTGCAACCGAATCCACTTTCGTTACCTTCCAGAGAGTAGATACATAGAAAGAGGATGATTAGTCAAGATGGAGGGGCTTTGACGAGAATGAATTGCCATGACCACAATATAAAGGTCATACCCAGAGACCAGAAAATTACAGAGGTGAAGTTCTTATCCCTTTCAACGAGGGATTTAATCCTGTCCATGAACAATGTTTCATAACTACACACACACACACACACATAATAGTGTGTGTTTAAATACAAACAAATGGCACTAGAATGGCTGATAAACTGATAATACATACAGTTGGTTGTCTGAAAAGTATTCCATGAGGCCATGCGTCTCTATGTTTGCTTCGTCTATCACATAGAGCCCAAAGAAATCACACAAGGCATAGAAAAAAATGTCGTTGGGGTAGTGGCTGGTTCTGACAGCGTTGAAATTATTTTGTTTAATTAGTAACACGTCTCTCACCATAGACCGCTTGGAAACCACACCTATCCCGTTCTTTGGGGAGAACTCATGCCTGTTTACTCCCTGGAAAAATAAATACCACACCAAAGTACAGTTTCAGTGTTAATTAATTGCATCATACGAACGAGAAAATCAACGCGCCCTCCTAGCCTGTGCCAAGAACGAACGATACAGCGACATACTGTCTCCACCCCTTTAAATCAGAAATATATATAATATATATCCCCAGTGTAAATACCTTAAGCTTTATTGGCACTCCGTTGATAAGCAGCATGCTGCCCTTTCCTCCGCTGATGGATGAAGAACAGGAGCTGATCTCCACTGTACGGAAGCCGATCCTGGTAGCATAATAGCACTTACTACCTCTCGCTTCTCCGCTCTTGATGACAAACACCACCGTATATAATGTCGGATTCTCAGCAGACCATTTGTGCACATTGGGAATGCAACAGGCCTTCATGGTGTCAATCAACAAATGAATTTAGAAAAGGTAATTGCTCTTGAGGGTGAGTAGGAAAGAAGTACCAGATCTATTTGAACCTCTTCCTCAGTATTGTAATCCTTACTGAATAGAATCTCTTTGGAACAACTAGCCACAGCGCTTTGTGTTATTTCGTCTTCGCTCTTCTTTTCCTTTCTCTGCTCCTTTAATTTATGAATCTCTTGTTTTACCTGTTTATCTCCCTTACACACTTCACTAAAGCATAGTTCTTCCTTTTCGTTTTTCAAAATCAACATCTGGGCTGTACATTTTTCATGTTGGGATCGTTTGCTCGCTTTACTTTTCCATGTCGGTTCATCAGTATATTTATGCACGTAAAGGGTGGCAGATAGGAGACCACTGTCGTGTTTCCCATCATTCACAAAGCTTGTGCGGACGTAAAAGTCCCTCAAGTGGACGAATGGTGCCAAGTACAGATACACAGATCGAATTATCCCACTCATGTCCCAAAAGTCCTGTTGCCAAATGTGCCAATCAGTGAACAGAGCACGGAAAACGGAGAGGTGAAGGATCTTTAGTAAGGGTCCTCAGTATTAGAAGCAAAGATTTGACCACAGCAGTTAAAACATAGGGCAGGAAGTGACATATATAGATGCAAAGAGGAATATCTATGGGTGTATGTGCCTGGTCTTCCAAATAGGAACCTACGGACCAGCGGTAGACACGCACAAAAAGCGAATTATGGGTGGATGGGTTCGCGGCCACCCGGGCTGTCACATCAAATTCCTATTAGTTCAACCTGTCTTGAGAGAGGTAGTGTGAAGGTATTGTAAAGCTTTTAATAAGTTGTCCTAGCTACCTTGGCGGTAAAGCTGTCTTGTGCATATCCCACCTCGTTACAATTCATCCAAACCTGAAAAGCAGATCTCACCCCTGTGATGCAACAAAGAATAAGAGAGTGCAAGACCTCAGTGGAATTACATAAATAGGTGTAAGACCTTCAAAACGTAAAAAGAGTCTTCCTTTAAGATGCCATTTCCCGCTGGCCGACATCTTTCAGTGAAATAAGGAGATAAATCAGTATCTGCTTATCAGATAACAATCAAATAAGCTAGAAACGGGACTACCATGTTAGAAGTTAGAAATTAATCGTACCTGGCACCAATGGAGAGGTAGTCGAAAGTCCATCGAGTAGGAACCCACGGGATTATTTGAAGGAGCAAATGGTGGGTTGACAGGCTGGAAAGGGTATTTGATGTTTGTGTAAATAGGTGGGTCCACTACTTCGTCATCAGAATAAATTTCTGCTGACTGATCCTCCGATCTGTACTTTCTAGGGAGCTGCCAGTTCGAAGGCACTTTGGTGTCCACCCATCCATCTGTGTGTTCAAATTAAGAGCTGCCTCTTATTCCTCCTCTCTCTCTCTCTCTCTCTCTCTCTTGACTCTTGTTGTTTACGGATAAGGAAAACATGTGTGAGTACCTTCGGGCGTCAGGGCCAACTCAGAGGGCCAAGGCATACCTCTCGCGCTGTCCCACGTTGTCAACTTGAACTTCCAGCGGCCACCAGTCCCATCGGTGGTGCCGCTGTCGAGGCACAACAACCGCTCGGAAGGTCCAAATGGGCAATGGCTTGGTGCCTCTTCCAGCAACAGCCACCCTACCTCACCTGCCTGCACCTCCAAAAGCAAAGGTTTCAACACCACAACTGGTCAACTGCCCCAACAAAGTTTAAAGTTCAAATTGCCTGAAGAGCCGTGTGTATGGAGTCGCAGGGCGGCGTGAATGAGTGTGCTTCTGATCTACCCCTCCCTGCCACTTTTTGAAAGAACAGTGATGTCACATCCTCACAATCTCAGTACGATCAAAGAGTGATTTGAAGGAGAAATTGTTCTACCTTGGGGATTTTCCCAGTCATGGAGTGGCGTACCACCTTTACCAAGTTGTGATGCAGAAGGCTCCTCCATGGGGGAGCTTTTTGAATGAATCCTTCTTCTGGCGCCTGGGTTTATATTATTTTATTATTTTTATTATTTAAAGTTATTTGTGAAATGACCCATTGGTGTTGGTTGGTGGTGGTGAGAAATCAATTGATATCACACACACACACACACACACAAATGCTCTCTCTGCTCTCTGCTCTCTCTCACACACTCTCTCTCTCACACACACAGCACAAACACACATTTGTTTTAATTTGATTTTTCTTCTGTCCGTAATGGTGAGGAGGAGGATGATGACTCTGTCAAAACTGTGTTGATGTGTAGGAGGCGGCGATAGGCCATCTCTGCGACTACCTGCGGACTCCAATGGGAGACAATGTCAGCTCTGGCCTGCCGACCCACGCGGGCGGCCTCCTTCCTGTCTGTCACAACGCGCCTCATCTGCCGCCGCAAGCTGCCCATACTGGGCTCAGCCCCTGCAGCCCCCCCCAAGGAAAAGAGATGTATTACTATTATTATGTATGGGGCTGTTTTATGGCATTAATTAGTTTGTTATGGTGAAGACCACCACCACCACAACATATAACTAACTATAAACATACATTGGTGGCCTCTCCAGGGACCAGTAGGGATAGTCTTTAAGGTCTCAACTTCAATTAAGAACGCATTGCGAGCGTTCATGTAGTGGGTGGGGCCTGACCAATTTGTGGCCAGCACCTGGACCAGAAGAGTTGACCAATACACGTAATTCAAAAAACTCAGAAGGTTAGATTTAACAAACAAACAAACAAAAGAACAAAAGAAGTGGGAGGGAACCATACAGGTAGACCCATGCTCATGGCTTCAGCGTATGGGCGGCCCTGAGATGATTGCGCAAAAAACAATATATGGTTATATGGAAGAGAAGAGAAGCGAAGAGAAGAGAAGAAAAGAAAAGAAAAGGTGCTGAGCTGACGTTGAGCGAGAAGAAAAGGATCGTGATCACCCTTACCCATCCTTCACCGCGTGACGGCAGAACAAATGCATCCATGGTCTTGTACAAACGGGGCAGTTCGGTCTAAAGGTCAACAAAAAACACAAGTATATTATCATTATGATATACTGCAAGGAAAATAACAGAATCACTAAGAGCGTGTTTGGTGAGCCTTCCTTCGTTGTCATTCGATTCAAACCTTCAGAACAAATAAAGCAAGAGACTGAGGAGCCTCAAAGGCAAGAAGAGACAAGATCATCATTGTACTGTACCTGGGGAAAGTGGTGCTCAAAGACGTGCACACAAGGAAGCATACTCAGTGATGAATCATTGTATTGCGGCAATGCGTGAGCAATCGCCTCGATCTCATTTGTAATATTAAGACCTAAAAATTATGTTATGTAATGATTTTAGTTAATCGCACAGTGAAGAAGTTTCAACAATAAAAGGCCACCTTTTTCAGGATGAAACGCATTGGTCAATAGATAGAGTGCGACTTTATCGGTTCTGGTGAATTCTTCAAAATAAGCGCGCAGAAGCACATCCCACCCCTGGTGAAAAAGAGAAAAGAAGAGAAATGCCGCTTTAGACAATTTAATGCAAAAGCATGCCAGTGTCCAAAATTCTAGTGGATGAAAGAACCTAGATCTTACTTTTCTAGCTTCCCACTTAAAGATTGATAAAAATTTAAAATACTCCTTTGTTTCAGGATATCCAGGCAGGTGATTCAGTGGCTGTGTTGTTTCAGGATTGAAAGTATCAATGTCTACAGACTCTGGTATTACGACAAGTTTCGAACGATTGACCCCGCTTGCTGCGAAGGTCTCGTAGTGAAACTGCGTGGGCACCCAAATCTCGTTCATCATCTCTGTATATGAACAATCAAGTAAGTGGTGTGAAATTCTAACTCCCACAAGGGCCAAAAAGCTTGTGGGGGTAGCCCAACGCAATGACATATAATCAATTCCCATATAAAACCAGGTGGTGTGGTGAACATTATATAATTACCTCTGTTGCAGCGATCAATCCAGCCGCTAGGAATTCTGTCCGTCTCGAACTATGACATTTGTAAAAATAGTCTTAAATCAGGGTGAAACATTGGTGTGTACGTATTAGCCCTTGGATGACTGTGGGCAGGAGAAGGGGATGATTATGATATACACCATTGTACGGCCGATAGCGTATAAGGCGCCATGGGGCGGGCATTCGGTGGTGTGGTAGAGGGCAGGTCGCCATGCGCCGGCCTCGCTGTGACACACCACTATGCTATTCTCCGGTTCTGCATCAGCAATAGCCATAGTCTTTTTTTGGTTACAATAGAATTATTAACTTCTGTCTGACGCTCACACAGAAGTGGTGAGTATGCGTTTCAACGTTGAACCTTGAGCTGTTGGAGCATGTCTGCGGGCATGCCTTGAACGAAGTTCCAATTAATTGAATCGCCATGCTGTGAGGATGAATTGAGATTAATTGTTTTTGAAAGGGGGACCTCTCCCTCGATATGGTTGAGAGTAAAGTAATGCAGGTGCAGGCTTTGAGGGTAATGGTCATACTTGGGAGATTTTGACATGCACTCTCTTACTCAGCTCAAGCACAAAGCTGATAGCCTCACTACTGTAACCTACACCCCACCTCATCGAAGGTGCAGTAAGTGAAAAACACTGGATTTCTGGGCAAGAGATGCAGGTAATAATAAGAGGGAAGGATGCCTCCAGCACTGAAGATAGGGCCCATCCACCAAAGGGTCCTATTGAGCTGAAAATTTGCCACCCCATTTGGATTTGTCGCTGGTACATTGTGGTAGTGGTTCAGAAATAAAAATACTATAAGGCAAGCAATGCCCCCCAGCTGCAACAGGTGGTGTGCACCCATGGTTTTGGGAGAGGTGGGCAGCAGAGCAGCATTTGCATTATCTTCTCTTTGTCCAGCAAGTTGATGATGGGATGCTGCCTTCGTTCTTCTCCTCCTCGCATTCATGTTGTTGAGAATAGAAAAAAGAAAAAGAAAATATTTTTGCTCCCCCCCTTTCAACAAAAAAAAAAGAAAAAATAGAATACGCGCTTTATGATGAAACAACAAATCCTGTCCCTTTGTACCTTGCGGCCACACTCCTTCGCACAACTAGGACATCAACTTTCGCTGTCTGTATGGCAGTCATCATCATCAGATCATCATCATTTGGTTTGTGTTGCCGAGGATTGCTAATTTTAGTACCCACCCCCCATAATTGGTTGGTATGATGTCATAGGAGGAGGAACTTGAGAAAGCAATTGCTGTTCTATGCAGTGAGGGTGCATTATGCTATCATGACTACAGAGCTCTACCTTCGGCTTCTTGCTCTGCTGACAAGTGCTGCCTTTATTACTGGACTGCCACCATGTCCCCACACTTTCTGGTGGACAGAACCAACTGTGGCTTGGCGGCTGCAAATGCAACACCTCCTATTATAAAATCTCCTTCCCATAAGGTCAATCATTTGATGAGGCCTGCCAGTGCGTCTCTGCGAGCTCGCCTGAAAGGAAGAACGCCCGAGGCGTCAAGGTTTAGTCCTTTCAAATCACCGCTCAAGGTTTCATTCTCATTGAAATATGAAATGCACTGCACCTGCGCTGTGGTCACCAATCATGCTCACAATCAATACTTTTAGAGAAGGGAGCCACCAGAAGAAGAGGAAGGAGTGAAGGTAGAACAACCAACAAGGGACGAGGAGAGGAATCACACAAGAGAGAAAGAGGAGGCAACACCACTTGCCATGGAATGCATTACTACTACTACTACTACTACTACTACTACTGTCCCCTACCAACGAGCAAAACGAAGAAGACGTGTGGCTTCTGCTAGCACCCCTTTGCACACTTTTCGTTTGGTGAGTTTTTTTTGGAGGCTACTCTAGAAAATTAGTGTATGTATGTTAGTATACTTCCTTTCTTGTTGAACCAAACGTGTGTGTTCCTCCTCCAGGACCTAAGCAATACATCGAATGGAGAGGAACAACCTAAGGACCTGTTGGAGAGTCAAATCAAAGAGAAAGAAACCAAGTTGGAGGAGCTTAGGAGGAAAAAAATGCTTGCAGAATCGAAGTTTTCTAAGGTACCCCCCTATTAGTATATCTATATCTATATATATATATATATATGATGAAATAGTTTGTTTCTCGTTCCGTTCTTATTCTTTCTTCTCTATTGAAGCAGCTTGTTATTATTGCCTCTGTTGGAGAATACATGTATTCATATTTGCTGCTGTGCTTTTTTTTTTTGCATATATACACAGGAGGAGCAGGAAAAGGTGGGGCAGCTGATCAGCAAGTGGGGAGAGGTTTGTCGTGAGGTGTTCATGGAGCTGTACAACCATTCGGCGAAGGAAGTGCCAGACCTCACCATTGGGCAACTCATACGCCACCTCAACGTGGAACCTGGCTCCCTGGGCTTTTCTGCAGATGATGTTGATGATGATTACAGTACTATTGGCAGTTGAATGTACTGTAAATAATGTGTAAGTAAACTGGAGGAATAATTTCAGGCATGCAGGAGAGTGTTTTTATTTATTTTTTGTAGTAAGGGTGATCAGTGGTTGGCAAGGATGGAAATGACGGCCGTCTTATCGCTTCCGCCCATGTTAGCAGTGAGGCCAAACTTCAGCTTCTGTTCATGGCCAGGGATCTGATAATCTCCGCACTGGCCTTTCATTTGTCTGTATACCTCCAGCACCTGAGATAGTTGCATGTAAGAAGATTATACAGACAAAAACAGTGGCCCTCTTTTGGCTTTGCAATATGCACGTACCTGCTTGAGGCCAGTAGCTCCAACAGGGTGGCCAAAGGCTATGAGACCGCCGCCCGTGTTTACAGGGAATCTGCCGGTGATGTCTGTCTCGCCGTCCCTCACCAGATGAGTGCCTTTCCCCTCAACAGCAAGACCCAGTGCCTCATACATCAGTATCTCTGCAATCGAGAAGCAATCGTGCACTTCAAACACGTTTATATCCTTCCCTGTCAAGCCTAGAGAACAAAAAAGAAAAAGAAAAAGAAAAAGAGTATGAACAAAGACTGGGGCAAGACAGCAAGTGGTGGGAACTGTTGGACCAGTGTTTCGAAATGCTCTATTAGCGGCGACGGCAGTGGTCTCGAACTTGTCATAGGCACCATCGACGTACAAATTGTCAGCAGCTATCTCCACTGTCAGCACTGAAATAGTTAAGAAGGATAAGGTAAATACTATTGTTTGTTTTGTTGGATTCCAATTCCTCACGCGAAGAAGATAAGCAACCTTCAATGGCATCTCTGGTACCCTTGCCAAGCTGTTTAAGGCCCTCCTCACTGACGACTACGATGGCTGATGCGCCGTCTGACACCTTTCTCATTGTATGTGTGGAAGCCATTAAACTTCGATTTTTTGGAGTCGTGCGTGAAACATAAGAGGGCAGAAGTTTACTTGTGAGCAGTCAGTGGTCTTAAGCCAGGGCTTGAGCTGCTCATTGGCAAGGAAGTTCGGGTTTTTATCGGAGGCAGTCGAAGCTTGTTCAAGATCAACCTTGACCTTGTGCATGTGGGCCAGCGGGTTGCGATTTGCATTGGCATAGGCCTTCACTGATACGCGGCCAATGTCCTTTAGAAATGGCATATTAAAAATTCGCATAAACTCGATCAACAAATTGTTTTTTTTTGTTTTTTTGTTTTCGACGTCGATGATAGCAATAAGTATTCTCCATCAAGAGAGGTACCTACCTGTTCGGAGATGTTGTGGGTGGTGCGGTAGTACTGCATGCGCTGCGCAAAGAGGGCCGGAAAAGTAAAGTCGTCCAACGCGCGCTGCCGGCTGTAATGGGATGCTCTGGCCAGGAAATCCCCTCCTGTGAATAATAATGGGATTAATCCTGTTGCTATTGTACGTGACTCTACAAAAATTGAGCAAAACAATAGTCCAGGGAAGCCACTATTCATACCTTCTCTTGCACTGACGGTGTTTTGTACCTCTGCACCACATGCTAAGGCTACATCTGTGCCTCCCTGAATGGCCTCCACTATCAAGTTTTAGCATAATTATTGTTTAGCTTCTACAAATTTGTTGTGAAGCTAAGAGGCCAATGGCTGTCACCTGCACAGGCGAAGGCGAGGCCACCAGAGGCGCAGGCCCCCTCCACCCGCATGGTGGGCAGGAAACGGAATTCTGGTGCTGCCCCTGCCACGGCCGCTCCTTGCAAAATCAAAACAGGTTACAATATTGGGGGGGGGGTGAGTTAAAGTATACAACCAAGAATTTAAAAGTGGACGTTAATCGCACCAAGGTGGCCTTGATTGGAAAAAAGTTCTCCAGCAAAATTCCCAATCCATGCCTTTGCAATAAATAATGCACCATTCAATAAAAAGATTTTCATGAAAAAAGATAATTATCAGGTAGGAGGATGTGCCTTTTGGATGGCCGCAGCGGGCACGTTGGTTTCATTGAGGGCGCCTTGTATCGAGTTTGTGATATATTGCTCAAGGTTAGGATTCTGCTTCTGTCCAAACAAAGGATGCTTCTTGTGGATGAAGTCTGGATGTCCCTTGCCCACAAAAGGCAAAGTCTTGCCACCTATCACGAATGTTCTTCTGGTTAGTGCCTTCTTCATCTTGATGTTGTGCAGTTCTCACGAGCGTTTGGTATTACTTGTTTTTTTACGGATGATAATTATTGGCGGGGCATATTCACTAACGCAAGGGGCGGGTTTTTTGGACGGGAAGAGCGTGATGACCCCCTCCTTGAGAAGCAAAAGAAATTATTGGCCATCAGATTACTTTCAAAGACTTAATGAAAGAATGTAAAAAAGTCAGAAGTACCAGTCAGTGGACAGTACTCACAAATTTTATTTAGATTTATAAATCTATATTTTCTTGACAGATTTTAAAAATATTTGTTGCAACAATTTTATAAGGAGGTAAAGGTTCGTGTTTGGCGTTTTACAAAAGAACCAATTCAAGTTTATTCAACTCATAAATCAGTTTTTTTTGTCTTTCTTTTTTTTAAATCTCTAAAAATAGATTTTCTTTCTTTTGTATCTTTTTTTTTTTGATACATATATATGTATTTAGTTACTATGGCTCAAACAGTTACCATGTGTCACATCTATGTACTTACTTAAAGTAGTTGTGTTACTTCGAGAGGCCTTAAGAAGGTTATCATTTTTAGTCACATTCCAGCATTGGTTTGATGACCTGTGACGTCAGCATTCCTTAGTCACAAGTTTAAAGTAGCTTTAATTATTTAAATTTTTTCCAATAAAATATTTATTTTTCTATTTCCATAAAAATCATTGGCCTACTTGAGTCTTTCCCTTATGCTCTACCTTTGTTAATGTCACTGGTGTATTGATTGTAGCATATGACTTTAAAGACCATTTTTTTTCTGCCCAGAACTGGCCCTAGAACTGCTTCCACTTCTTGCTTTGTCTGAAGTGTCCATGTCTTAGTTGGCCCCTAGAGAATGGTGCTCATGGCAGGTGTTATAGGGCAAAACAAACACAAAGGCTGTTTTTGTGGCTCTGGTGTAATTTTTGTGTGCATTTTTGGCCCTATTAAAGCCCCCAGCTCTGTGGTTATCACACTCAATGGCATGATAACAAGATTTTGTTCAGCAATTATTATAGCTTGTTTGAGCCACTCTTTGGCAGAACAAGGGTTACCGTTTCAGTATCATCTGTTTCTTCTTGTTTGACAGACACTGCTTAGTTTATGGTCCCACGATAAAATTTTATAAAGGTAAAAGTTCACATATGGGAGTCATGCTTTTGCATTCGCAAAAGCATTTAACACAATGAAGACAAATGATATAAAAGATAATTACTTACATTATCAAGCTTATAGCATGTGTACTCTGAGTGCTGGTGATGATTCACAAATCTTCTCTTTTTCCTTTCTCTTGAGAGATAATTAGGCTGTTTAGCGCACAAATGCATAAGGAGTTCCATTTCTTCAATTCCTGCTGGTGGCAGAGGGTCCGACCACAACGATTGTATTCTGCCCAAGTTCCCGTGTTTTGTTTTCCCAGCGGGGGGGGGGGCGCAGAACAGTTAAAAATGGAAAGTGACTAAAGATAATAATTCCAGCTGTTTCCTTGGTTTCTCTCCAAGGCTTAGTCAAAGGCAATGACAAAAGTACTAACTTCTGCCCTTGGGCCAATGTTTTTGAGGCCCTTGAAATTTCCAACATGTGCTGGCCTCACCTTCCTTTTCTGCACTTGACGTTCACTGTTTGCCTGTGCGAAAGGTCCGTACTGACAGGGTTAATAATATATTGATCGATGTGTAGGAATTAAGAGCTTGATTTTAACTGTTTTTGAAAAGAATGATGTTTTATTAATAAATTTCAATTGAATGAATTTTGTTTGCACAGAAACCTCCTGGCCTTTAGAGCACTTCTTGCTTTTTATCCTTGACACTGCAGTGCAATTTATTTATTTAAATCCTTGGATAAAAAAAACTCACACTGATGATGTCAGCAAAGGGAAAAGTTATGGGTTAGGGTTAAGAACTTGGGGTTACAGTTAGGGTTTGATTGCTTTTTTTGAGCAACTTCTTGCTCTAATAAATTAATCTCAGTTAATAACTCATTCTCATTTCTCTCTCTTCCTCTCTGGCAATCTCTTGGTTAACAAATTCAATTGTTTGTTGTTATCATCAATTATTGATCCTGTACTGGCTGGCGAGACTTGAGGAAGTAAAGCAGCCTCCAGGCCCCATCATTGCTGCTGACCTGTGCTCCTGTACATTGTTTCTAGATGATTTTCTCTTTCATTGAATCAATGAAATCAGCAAATCAGAAATTAATTTTGATGAAATGAAACCAAGACCTTACTCCTTCTTGAGCAATTGAAACTAGTGACTGACCTCAGCCGAGCAGAAAAAAACTAACAATTTTGGGAATTTTCCTTTTTTAGCTCACCAGGTATCAAGTACAAGCGAAAAAGGACACTTGTGACTAAGCAAGCATCTCAAGTGAAAGAAGTGAGAGCTAAAGAGAGGCGCCTCGCCCAAGTCAACCTGACCGATACCCCTGGGTTTCAAACTGCATTCAACAAGACGAACTCACCGGCTGAAGAGGGAGCCTTGATGCCATCTCCAAGCGTAAAATCTTCAAGGAAGACATATTCTGTTCAACATGTACCATGTCAGACTCTGACAGCGGAGTCTTTTTTTTTCACTGCTGAAATCAGCAGTACAGTGGGATGTACATAAATCCTTAGTTCTCATTTTTTTCACTCTGCTGAGATCAGCCACTGTACAAAATTGTATTTAGTTGCACATCAATCACCACGACATGTACGGTGAGATTTATTCAAATCCTTAGTGCACAAGATGTTCACTCTCTGACATCAGCAGCTGACCAAATAAGGTTTGTGACATAGAAAAATTTTTCTTGTATTTAGTTGGTAAT
>CDFI01105066.1:0-10396 GCA_000826405.1 Acanthamoeba divionensis | reverse complement strand
TGCATTTGCATTTGCATTGCTTCAGACTGACTTTTTGGTTGGGTAGCAGGCCTCACCTTTTCTGACCAAGCAAGTGACAAGGCCTGGCTTGCCAGCACGAGCCGTCCTGCCCACTCTGTGCAAGTAGTCTGCAGCGCTGCGTGGAAAGTCGAACAACACCACATGGCCCACCTTTGATGAATGAAAGCGAAAAACAAAAACAAGAAACCAAGAAACAAGAACAAAGAAAAGGTTGTTAGTAGTCTTTCTTTGGGAAAGCGGTTTAAGAAGATGAAGAAGAAGAAGAGAAAGGGTTTCGTCGTGACTATACAGCAGTGGTGTCAAGTCCTCTGGAAAATATGTCTGTGCACACGAGGAGTGGGCTCTGGCCACTGATAAAGGACTCAAAGTACTCCTCTCTGCGCTTTGCAGGAATATCTGTTGTATGCAAGAGAGTGAGGTTTTGTGAAACAACAAAACAGTCAGTCATTGTGTGAGAGGATTAAGGCAAAGCACTGCAAGATATATTATATTACTTTTTTGAAAATGAATAGATAGATATATGTGTTAAAAACCTGAGTGTAAACAGGCTGCTTGGAAGCCTTGTTCAGTGAGAAAATGATGTGTCGATCTGCAAGAGGCAATATCATTGCAAAACACTACTGTGCGCCCTTTGCCCTCCTTCACTGCTTTTAATAAGGCATCTGCATTGATAGCAATAGAGATATGCTGAGATGAAAAAAGAGGTCTCACCAGCATCGTCATCAGCTAGCCAGCTATAATTTTACTTACCATGCTTATCTGGCGTAGGAACGTACACAAGATTATGTTGCAACCTTGAAAGGGTCCTGTGGAGTCCTTCCGTTGCTATCCATTTGGCTTTCTACTTGCATACGTTATCAAATATTAGCTTGGGCATTTGGGTTTAAGATTAATTTATCACTCAAATGTTGCAGCTACTTACAGGGAAGTACTCTTTTATGCCTTTCACCACGTCAGCGGTCAAGGTGGCAGTAACAACAATAGACTGTGTCTTTACTTCTGAGTGCTCCTCCCTCTTTTTTATAATCTGCAACAACTGTTTCTATGGTAACAATGTTTTGTTAGAGGGAGGGCATGGAGACTAAGTAATAAGAGGTTTCTCTCAATATATAATGCTGCACAACAAGGGAGAAGGTACCAAGTCCTCTTGAAAAGAGGCATCAAAGAGGGTATCGCTTTCGTCCACCACCAGATATCGCAAATCAGACAGCCACACACGCTCTGAAGACCGATGAGCAAGGTGTTGGTGATAAATGAATCCAGTGAAGAAACGGGATCTCTCTTGTTCTTAAATACACTGACCTCTTTCTATGTTCTGCAGAAACTTTCCTGGTGTGGCAACAAGAATATCTAAGGTGGAGCGCAGTGTGGTCTTTTGGAGGGCAAGTTTGGTGTTTGAGGTGATGGAGCCTGACCTCAGTTTAATGTGATGTGAGAGCGACTTAACGACTCCCTGGTGATATGTTGATATTAGGGCTCTCATTCATCAAACAAAAGAAAAGGAGAAGGACAAAGAATAGACTAGGAGAGAGCAGGCATGTGGACGAAACAAAAGACTAACCAAGACTTGAATGGCGAGTTCCCTGTTTGGCAAGAGGATAAGAGCGCGTGGACGACCAGGCCGCGAAGAACCAGTCTTCTCATCAAATTTAAGAAGTTGAAAGAGTGGCAACAAGTATGCCAGTGTCTTGCCAGTTCCTGCAACAAGCAAGCGACAAACATTGATATTTCACTCACAGTTTCTAAAAGGGAAGGACGTGGCCCTACCTGTCTGAGCAGCAAGCACTGTATCTTTCCTTCTCAGTATGTGAGGTATGCCCAACCTCTTGTGGGTCCATTGAACAACCATTGTTAGAAGAGGAAATCAATGAAGACCACATGAACTGGTTTGGGGGGGGGGTTGGTTTGGTTCTCACCTGTATGGAAGTAAAATCAGTAAATCTAAGCTTGTGGAAAGTGTCCAAAAGTTCAGTGGAAAGACCCATCTTATTCTTGTCCTCCTCTCTCTGTTGTAATTTATCTTTCACTGGCTCCTTCTGTTTTGGCTGATGTAGAGGCTTAGATTGTTCTTTTGTTGTTGGAGCGTTGTGTGGTGAATCATTTTTCTTGCCAGCTCTTGTTGTGGTAGTTACAACTCCTCTCCTTGATAGGAAATGGATTTCAGGAGGGAACAAGGATGCCAAGCTGCCTATTGGGGTCCGCAGATGTAATCTATATTCTCTTGCATAATGAAATCTCAATCCTGAGAGAAAACTGTTAGCATAAACCGCAGCAGCAGCTTGTCTGGGCCAAGGGGTGGCGGAAAGGTGGAGTGATCTGCAACAAGCAAGCATAGCCAACAAGGAGAACAGAAAAAGATTAATCTTTTTTTTATTGGAATTATATATATAAAAAAATACAACTTATTATTTTGTATAATTATTTTGTAATTATAAAAATACACTTATTATTTTGTTAATTTAACAAAAGTAATCTAAAAAAAACAAATAAAATAAATTTTTTGTAAATTACCAATTATTTATTGTTTACTTACAAAAACTAATAATCTTATTAACAAAACTATAAATCTTAAATAAATTTCTAATTTTAAGCAAGTCCTCTCTTTAAATTTAAATATATGTACTGTCACCAGGGTTCTCTTTGGTTGCTGTATGATCATTTTTTATTGATGTTCTATTTTACCAACATTGATATACTTGCAAAGCAGCATTTGGGGCAGTTTTTCTTAAAGTAGCCCAGCAAAGTCCATATTGTCACCAAAAGAAAGCACACAGACAAAGAAGGACTAGAAGAAGTGGTGGAGTTTACTTTACTATTTATTTAAATATAAAACTTGACATTTATAATAATTTAGGCTGGCCTGGTGGCCCTCCAATAGAGGGAAAAATCTATTTTCTTGCAAGGACACACACAGGCAAACCAAAGCCCAGGCTCCAGTTTCAACTTTCTTCTTTACAATGCTTTTGAACTGCTGTTTAAAGTTTGTCAGTTGAAGAAGAGCAAAATCTGTGTTGTGTCTCTGTAGCCTTCCCCTTGTCAGCCACCTTCTGATTTGAACTCAGTACCCCTAACCACCTTTAAGTATCACTGTTCAGTCAAGGATGTGCCACACTTCCTTGTGCCTGGAGAATGTTGGCTTGACCTCTCTGACTTGCTCACACCAGACACAGTGGACTCCTTTTTAGAAGCCAACTCAGTATCAGCCCTGTTATTCTTCACTGGTTTGTGCCCAGTGCCTCTATTTTCTTATCTAATTGCTGTTTTCAAAACAAAGTAGTTGGCATGCATGTGGTTATTTGATAAATTTATTCTACAAGAATCTCACTTTGTTGTTACCTACAACAACAAACTGCTTTACATGACTACAGAGGTGAGATCTTGTTGCCAGACTCTTTGTATACAAAAAAGAAAGATGGTCAAATGGGTCAAAGATAGAGTCTAAGTATGTATTGTCTTACTAGATATCTATATTTGTTTGTTGTATTATGGTGTGTAACATTTGAACCTTTTGTTTTTATTGTTTTCATTGTCTTTTTATATGCACAAAGCACTCTTAAAGTGCCACCCTCCCTTAAGCAGACAAGGGTTATCCCAAACCCTTGTGGGACAACCATGAATCTCCCTATTGTGATGCAATGCCCTGAACTTCCACTCTGAGAGGAGAGTGATCAAGGAGAACTCATGGGTGCTCACCTATCAAGGTTATCTTAGATAACCCTAGCATCAAATGACCCTCACCAAAAAGGGACATTTTGTTTGTTGTTCTTTTTCCCTCTCACATACTCATCTCAGTGCAGCACACTTCTACAAATAAAACCCACTTGCAATGACTCCCAACTCTCTCTGCTGGGTACTCTCTCTAGTAGTACCCTCTACTCTTCTCTCTCTCTCTCACCTCCTTCACCAAGCCCCAGTGAAAGTACTCATACACTCTGTTGCACCAAGTGCTTCACTGTTACATTAAATTTAGCAACAACAACAGGCACAGGCTCAACATACTACATGTAGAGTCTGCACATTTTCAGTAACCTTGGTTAGGATGTGAACCTTTGAGTAGCATAGAGTAAACCCCTAGGTAGCATAGTGTTGCCCTTTAAGTAAATAGAGTCACCCTTATGTAAAGCTATGCCATGCAAGAGGGCACAGAAGAAAACCCCTGTTAAGGCAATGGCCTCTTCAGGCTCTGAGCCACTGAATGAAACCATTAAAAGTGAGGTAAGTCAGATTGGACCCTCAGGTGATTTGTTGAGTGAAACCCTTAAAACACCTGCGAAAAATTGTATCAAGCCCTCAGTGACTCAGGAAAGGAAAGACAAGGAACGTGTGTTCAAATCCAATTTGGAGATTAATTATGTGGCTGTTGTAGAGCCTCCTCAGATAGACATTGTTGCAGAACATGACAAGCTCAAGCTTAAAGTTGCAGAAATGGGCGAGACCATCAGGCTGATGTCATTAGAGCTAGTTTGTACAAATGCTAGGAGTATTCCACATGATGAACCTGCCCCAGCCTCATTGTCTAGGTGTGCTTCTTAGTGTACTAAGAGCTCATCTAAGGATCAAGACTCTGACAGCCACAGTTCAACAATATCTGATGGCATGTTCTATGCTGACTAACTATGTAAGAGATTGCATTTACAACCACAAAGAGCATGTACTATCCTCCATATAGCCCCTACTAGTCATGTTTCCTCCCCCCAGCCCTCTACAGCAGCTTCTATAGCGTGTAGTGAGCAGTAAGTGCTCTCTAACCCATGGCCAGTATTGTGCAGGGTGCTAGCACCCTCTTTACTACTCTAGAAGAGCATGTAGAGACTTTGGCACACCCCAGGCCTCTCACCAATGCTACACCCTATCAGAATTTTTCCCCAGCCTAGAGACCTATGCCAGAAGACCTCATGTGCAGGCACAGCCCTACAGCCATGGTGCTGGCAATTTGGACTTTTTGCTGCCCCAGACCAGAGCATATATGGAACTGGTGTGCCAGCCTTAGACCTTGAGCAGTATAGAGGGCTGCCAGAATATGCTGGTTGCCTGGGCAAGTGGCATTGAAAAACAGCCACAGAGCACCCTTATTTATGGGCAAGCAGGAGCAGCTCCTACCTAACACCCTACTGTTGTACCTGCCCGTGGCTATAGCCTGCCTGACATCCCAGTTTTCAGAGGGGACCCTGGTGAAAGTGTCAAAGCATGGATAGCCAGAGTAGCAGCAATGGCACGTGCTGGTCTCTGGAACCTTGACATGTTGACCATGAGCATTCGTGCAAAACTAGATGGCCTCACTTCAGCTTGCATTAGGGCACTGCCACAGGAGGCTAATGCAGAGGAGATCATTTTTATACTATGTTCTGAGTTTGGCAGCCTTAAGAAGTTGGAAGACTGTGCTAGCCTGATACAATAATTTTTTTCAGTCCCAGGCAAGACTATAGCACAGTATCACAACAGGTATTGCCACCTCACTGCTAAATGCACAGGCAGTCTCAATGCTAAAGCACAGTTAGATGTCTTCCTATCCAGCCTTCCACCCAAATGCAAGTACTACATACATTTACAATGCCCCAGGAATGTTAACAAAGCCCTTGATCTTGCTCTGAGGTGGGAACAGGCTGATGGGTCAGTGATTGATGACTGTAATCGCTCTGTAAAAGGTGTATTTAGAGCTCAGTTGGTGAGGCCCACACAGATGGATGACTATGATCATGTGGAGTTAGACGCCTAGGTTTTTATGATAGGTACAGCAGCCAACTCCAGCAGGCCCTTGCCACAAAGATACATGCCCACCGCACATGAGAGCTGCCCAGTCAGCTGGGGTGAGATGACCAGCTGGTTCAACAAGATGATGGATGATAGAGAGGCACAGAGAGCTTCCTCCAAGAGAGGTTGCCAAGCCAACAGGCCATCATCAAGCATGCTATGCAACAACAGGACTGATGATGGTCAGCCTATCTGCTACCATTGTGGGAAAGCCAGACACTTTGCTAGGGATTGCAAAGTACCTCTACTATAATATGGAGATAGTAACAGTGTCATCAAGAGCCTCATTGAACCCCCAATGACTCCTTCACAGGGATCATTAAACTAGAATGCACCACTGACTCCCTGGGCTCATCAGTGGTCACCTAGAGTTCCTTAGAGCCCATGGGAGCACACTATAGCAACCACAATAAAAGGCAACCACAGTGGTGTATGCCTCTCTCTACCTTAGTTTACATTGAGGGTAAACCATTTACTGCCATTGTCAATTTAGAAGCTGCAGCAACCATTATCAGCTGGGAAGCCTTCTGTAGGCTAGATGGAGGCATCAATAGCCTCATCATGACCCTAGGTCCTTCTACTAAATTCATAAAGGGCATATCAAGAACCCACCAGTCAATCAAAGGTACTATACAGCTTACCTTATCTGTGCATGGCCATAATTGGACTGGACTTGTTCTGATTTTAGATGGAGCGCCAGAAGAACTATTCCTTGGCATTGACTGTCTGGATGACCTTGGAGTGGCACTTCTGTTTCAAGAACACAAGATTGTAATAGGGAAGACAATTATCCCAGCAACAACATAGTGGTTAATACCAGTAAGAAACTAGTGAAACTGCACAAAGCACAGTGCATGGCACAGGTAGAATCTTTAAAAGTGGACACTGTGATCTATGCTATCTTTACACAGGCTGAGCTGATTTCTAGCGTGGTTGGAGTGATGGCCTCAGTGGAGCCATCTGCAGCGGCTCAGGAGGTCTCAATGGCAGATTTTCAAAAGGCTCTAGTAGAGTGCCATCCAGACCTCTCACAAGATCAAGTGAGCAAGCTGAGAGAGCTCATCCAGAGGTATCACTACCTCTTTGTGCATCAGTTAGGGCCATCTTTGAGTGTGAAGATACCACTTATGAGAATTGTTACAGGGGATAGTCTGCTAGTGAAGATGCTCTCCTACAGAATTTCACAAAAGGAAAGACAGACAATCAAACAGGAGCTTGACATGCTGAGGGCTTCAGGTTTAATTTGACCCTCAGAGAGCCTGTGGGCATCTCACATTGTATTTGTAAAGAAAAAGGATGGCTCTACATGCTTCTGTGTGGACTACAGACCTTTGAACGCCCTCACTAAGAAGGATGTCTACCCATTACCCTGTATTGATGATATCCTAGACCAACTAGGGAAGGCTAAGTTCTTTTCCTCCTTTGATATAGCCTCTGGCTATCATCAAGTATGCATGGCAGAAGAGGATGTTCCCAAGACAGCATTCACTACCTGGGATGGCAACTGGGAGTATGTGGCCATGCCTTTCAGCCTCACCAATGCCCCTGCTGCCTTCCAGAGGGCTATGGATTTGATTTTATCAGGTCTCTCTTGGCAGATATATCTGGTGTATATAGATGACATTATCATCTATTTACCAACTTTTGAACAGCACCTCCTTGACTTAGATAAAGTGCTACAGAAGATCAACACATTGAACATGGCCATCAAATTAAAGAAATGTCACTTTTGCTGCCATGAGTTGCCTTTCCTAGGTCATATCATGTCTGTGGAGGGTGTCAGACCTAATAATGCCAAGGTCAGGGCTATCAGCAAGATGGAGTGGCCTACTATGATCAAGGCCCTGTGGAGGTTTCTAGGCCTCTGTAGTTACTATTGATGCTTCATCAAAAAATTCACAGAGATAGCAAAACCTTTGACCCAAAGAACTAGCACAAAGTTGAGAGGAAAGCTCCACTGGGATGGCAAGTGTGATGGCACCTTTATGGAGCTCAAGAAGCGATTGGTGACTGCCCCTATCTTATGTCACCCCAACTTTGATAAGCCTTTCATTTTGCACACTGATGTGTTGGATGTGGCAATCAGGGCAGTACTTGTGTAGCTTGATGATGATGGCAGTGAATATGTAGTGTCTTATGCCAGTAAAGCACTACAGCCTGCCAAGATCAACTATAATACTACAGAGCAAGAATGCCTCTTAGTGGTCACTTGGACCAAGGCTTTTTGCCCCTACCTCCATGGCCAGCATTTTACTGTGGTGACAGATCACCACTCCTTACTTTGGCTCTTAAAGCTGAAGGACCCTTCCAGCCACTTGGCTTGGTGGGCCCTTTGCTTACAAGAGTATGACTTCAAAGTCAAACACAGAGCAGGAGTGCACCACATCAATGCTGATGCAATGACCAGACCTCCTGTAGTGAATGACCCTAGAGAAACAGACTTGTCCCAGGACACAGTGCTACTACAAGATGGAACAGCTACTACAACCCAGCCTGCTTACCATGCACTGACTCACCAACAAGCCAGGCTGTGGAAAGAAGCTAAAGCTAGCAGAGCCCAAGTAGGTGGGAGTGCAGCCCCTGCACTCTACCCTGGACCCTCTCTTCCAGCTCATCAAAGTGTTACTTCCTCAGCAGTAGAGCTTCCTCCCTGCACAATGGTAACCTCATCTTTAACACACCCTTCTCTTCCATCTAACTCAGTGAGCAAACATGCCCTACATGCCCCAGTGATTGGTGAGACTGCCTTGGTCCCAGGTGACAGCTACTTTAGTAGGAAGGCATCTGAGGATCAAGGGATGTCTCAGTTTAAAAGGGGAGAAGCAGAGGATGATGATGATGACATATCCCCTATGGAAGATCTTGAAATAACACAGGAGGAACCAATGGAAAATTATATTTTACACACAGAAGCCACTGAGAAGCAGCATTACTTTAGCCAGAGCCAGTGGAATGACCCAGAGTGCAAGCCACTGATGGAGTTCTTGCTAGGCATCTCAGTCCCCCAGGATGAGCAATGAGCAAAGGTTGTAGCTGCAATGGCAGGCCAAATGCAGATCATCAATGGATGCCTATATCATGAATGGTGGACCTAACATGCAGACAGATGTCAAGATACTAAATTACAGCTGGTAGTGCCCAAGGAGCTGCAAGTGGACATCATGGAGCAGTGCCATGATGACCCACTTTCAGGACACCTTGGCTGTGATGCAACCTACCAGCACCTTAGAGACAGGTTCTGGTGGCCCACCTTTTATAAGGATGTCAAGGAATGGGTGGCCACCTGCGACTCCTGTCAGAGAAGAGCAAGCCCAGTGAAACCAAGCAAGGCCCCTTTACAACCTATACTTACTGGTAGACCTTTACAGAGAGTGGGCATTGATCTCATGGGTCTGCTGCTGAGGACCCCACGAGGTAATATATACTTCCTTGTCATGATGGACTACTTCACCAAATGGCCTGAAGTAGTAGCCCTCCCCGATGCTACCACCCCAATGGTTGCTAAGGCCTTTGTGGAACAGATCATCTGCAGATATGGCAGTCCAGAGATTCTGCTCTCTGATCGTGGGAAGACTTTTATGGGCGAGCTATTGTAAGAAATCAATGCCTACCTGGGGGTAAGCAAACACTTCACAACCGCTTACCACCCACAGACAGATGGGCTCATAGAACGCTTCAACCATACCATCGAGGGTATGCTTTCTAAAGTAACCAAGCCTGACCAGACCAATTGGGATGAGTGGCTCGCACCAGTGGCCTGGGCATATTGCACTACGGTACAAGGCACCACTGGCGAGATGCCCTTCTACCTTACCTATGGCAGAGACCCATGCATGCCTATGGAAGTAGGTCTATACCCACCCTCTGAGGAACTCACGCCCTTCCAGCACCGTTGCAACCTTGTACAGAAAATGATGGCAACCCAGGCGCTGGTGAAGGCAAATATCAAGGTCATGCAAGCCAAGCAGAAGCACCACGCTGACAGACACCTTGACACTACCATCTTTACGCCAGGTGAAATTGTCCTACTCCGTCAGGAGGCCATCCCCAGAGGTAGAACTGAGAAGCTCTCCTTCCGCTGGAGAGGACCTTATAGGGTCATCAGAAAGGTCACTCCAAATGTTTATGAGATTGTCAGTGTGCAGTGGCCAACTGACCGACAAAAAGTGAATGTACAATGCCTCAAGCGATTCAAAGTGCCAGAAGGGGCCCGCAGCGACTACAACGCCAAGTACCTGCCTAACACTTCACCCAGGATCGACCGAGTGACTTCTGTGTGCCATCATAAGGGTCAGGTGGAGCTGTTGTGCCACCATGAAGGCTCCAGAAGCGCCTCTAACCTTTGGAAGCCCGCGGGACAGCTTGAAGACACTGTCTTCATTGACCGCTACTTATGCAAGAGGGCGAAGCACAACAAGAATCTCACCATCCCTCAAGATGGCAATCTGACCCTTGCCCAGTGTGAACTGGCCTTCCAGGTTCTCCTCCCTGCATCAAAGCGCAAACTCTCAGAGGCCCAGGGTTTTGGTGAGGCGGGTGCCTCACATCTAGAAGGGGAGAGTGTTACGGTGCGTAACATTTGAACCTTTTGTTTTTATTGTTTTCATTGTCTTTTTATATGCAC
>CDFI01105065.1:0-12706 GCA_000826405.1 Acanthamoeba divionensis | reverse complement strand
AAGCTATTGGCTCAGTTGTTGATGAAGCGTTAGAACCTCTTGTAGCTGAAGTAAACCTCTTAAAGGCAAGCCAGAACGAAGCTGCTTTGGTTGCTGTAGCTGCTGGCAAAGCTCCTCCTGGAGATGCAACTCTCACTCCACTGTGGAAGGTACTAATTCTGCCTACACCAATACATCATATGTGGTGTATAATGATTGAGTGTTGTGGTATATGTGTGTTCTAGGTTGTCCCTGGAGCAGGTGTAGCGCTTCCAGGAGCAGGGGGCGCTGGCTTTGCTGCATTACCCATGGAAGATCCCTTCCCTGTGAACACTCCCATTCCTGTTCCTCCATTTCCTGCTTCAGTGGCCCACCTTCAAACTCTGACACATGCACAGCTCAACGCACTGGCCATCTTGTTTAATGATGATTTTGGCGTTGTGGCTCAGGACAACATAGTCCAGAGGCGCTTCAAGTTTGAAGGCTACATCACCACCAGTGTTTGAAGAAGAGAAATGGAGCAACTTAAGAAGAAGAAGAAGAAAGAAAGAAAGAACACAACTGTTCATGCAACAGTTGAAAACAAGACTATATATAAATTAAAAAAAGCTTAAAAATAGAATATAAAAATAAATAAAAGCACTTAAATAAAAAAAGATATAACAAAATTGTTTCTATTTTAATAATATTTGCTTTTCTTTTTTATTTCAAAAATCATTGTTGCATACATTGTGTGCTGATCAGTAAGTTGTAGTGTAGGTTGTATACATATTAGTATTAACATCCACCCACTACCTATGATGACTTACATTTCATGTTGAACACGGCCCTTGTTAATAATTAATGGCTGCCCACTTTTTTCTGGGCGCCCCCGTTATCATCAATTCGGCCCAAATGCGCGAAGTTTGCGGATGGAGCAAGAATTCTGTTGTTCCAAAGAAGGCCGTGCCAAGAGACAAAGGCTGCAAGGAAGATTCGCACGGATGATGATTATTATTTTAATTATGCATCCAACAGTGCCAAAGAAGGAGAAGAGGATTGTGGCATAAAGGAGGCAGTGGTCAAAGGGGAGGCAGGCATTGAGATGCTTCCCAATGAACTCTTGTCCATGATACTTTTACAGCACCTGGAGGAGGAGCCCATATGGCGCATTGTGTGCAAAAGTGTATGCCAACGGTGGCATCAGCTTCTGGAAAGAGATTCTTCTTCTTTTTCATCTATTTCTGGCAATGATCATCCAACTGAAGTGACTGCAAATCTTGCCTTCGATGGCCATTTGGAAGTATTGCAATGGGCCAGAAGCCAAGGCTGTCCCTGGGATGAGTCGACATGTGCTTCTGCTGCTGAAGGAGGCCATTTGGAGGTGCTTCAATGGGCGCGAAGCCAAGGCTGTCCCTGGAATGCACCAGTATGTGCCAACGCTGCTCGGGGAGGGTACTTGGAGATGCTTCAATGGGCCAGAGGTCAAGGCTGTCCCTGGAATACAAAAACATGTGCCTATGCTGCTGAAGGAGGCCATTTGGAGGTGCTTCAATGGGCCAGAAGCCAGGGCTGTCCCTGGACTGAGTGGACAAGTGCCTTAGCAGCTGCAGGAGGCCATTTGAAAGTGCTTCAATGGGCGCGAAGCCAAGGCTGTCCCTGGGATGAGAGGACATGTGCCAACGCTGCTAAAGGAGGCCATTTGGAGGTCTTGCAATGGGCGCGAAGCCAAGGCTGTCCCTGGGATGAGAGGACATGTGGCTATGCTGCTCATGGAGGCCATTTGGAGATACTTCAATGGGCAAGGAATCAAAGTTGTCCCTGGGATGAGGCGACATGTGAAAATGCTGCAGCTGCAGGACAATTGGAGGTGCTTCAATGGGCGCGAAGCCAAGGCTGTCCCTGGGATGAACATACATGCAATAAAGCTGCTGGTAGAGGCCATTTGGAAGTGCTCCAATGGGCGCGAAGCCAAGGCTGTCCCTGGGATGAGAGGACATGTGCCAACGCTGCTCAAGGAGGCCATTTGGAGGTGTTGCAATGGGCGCGAAGCCAAGGCTGTCCCTGGGATGAGAGGACATGTGAAAATGCTGCTCATGGAGGCCATATGAAGGTGCTTCAATGGGCGCGAAGCCAAGGCTGTCCCTGGGATGAGAGGACATGTGCCAACGCTGCTAAAGGAGGCCATTTGGAGGTCTTGCAATGGGCGCGAAGCCAAGGCTGTCCCTGGGATGAGAGGACATGTGGCTATGCTGCTCATGGAGGCCATATGAAGGTGCTTCAATGGGCAAGGAATCAAAGTTGTCCCTGGGATGAGGAGACATGTGAAAATGCTGCTCATGGAGGCCATTTGGAAGTGCTCCAATGGGTCAGAAGCCAAGGCTGTCCCTGGGATGAACAAGTTTGTGCCGACGCTGCTCAAGGAGGCCATATGAAGGTGCTTCGATGGGCGCGAAGCCAAGGCTGTCCTTGGGATGAGAGGACATGTGGCTATGCTGCTCATGGAGGCCATTTGGAGGAGCTTCAATGGGCAAAGAGCCATGGCTGCCAATGTGGTACTTGTCATGAGACGACATAAGCCCAGGCTGTTAGTACCTAATCTCTCAATCAAGGAGCAGAAAGTAAAGAAGAACATGTTGTCATTTTAAGTTTTTTTTGATCAAAAAAAAGACAACTGCAACAGAAAGAGAGCAAGGAAGGAGCAAATGCTTAAGCTTTTGTTTTCTTTTGTTTATATCTCTTTGAACAAAAAAAGTAGTTCAATATTGAAATTTCTACTCCTCTGAGAATGCACTTACAATAGAAATGGACCATATATAGAAATGAAATAACCCTTACAGATACAATAAATAAAGTGTTCACTTCACTTCACTTCACTTGTGTACCACTTTATATGTTGGATTCACCCTTACTTCATTGCCACCAAACTAAACACTTATCACAAGACCAGCAAAATCCCATTCACAGTTGGGAAGAAAATCAATTTTTTTGCTTCCCAATCGAGGAGGAGGCCCCCAACAACAACCTCAGCTTCGACATGTGTGTGCACACTACAACCCAACAACTAAGTCAAACAACCACACAGTGGTTGTAGCTCGAAGAACCACCATCAAACCCTATTTGTAAAGAGCAAGAAGGATACTACATCTCCACCTCATAAATATATATATATTGACCATCCACAAATCAAGCCACACACAGCATAACCCAAACGAGATGCCATACTCTAGGACACACACACACACAAGGTATAAAACAAAATTGAATAAACAAGGTACAACATCCTCTTCTCTTTTTTTTTTGCTTCAAGTTAATTACCAAAAGATGGTGGAAACATCCTTCAGAGTCTCTGCTGCCTCTCTCTTCTGTCTAGCCAGAGCCCTCAGCTGGTTGATCCTCTCCATATCTATCTGTTCCAGTTGCTGCTGTTTCTCTTCCAACATGCGTGCCTCCAGTTCCAAAGTGTCAGCCCAGTCCATCGCAATCTGTTTGATAGGTTCCAACTCCAAGGCAGACTCAAAGCGTTGGCAGGCACTGGTGAAGAATCTATGGGCCTGCTGGTCAAGTGAGCTCATCCTCTGTGCCATCTGCTGCTCCACTTGACCCAATTTCCAAGCAATGTAGCCCACTGAAGGGAATTGATTGAATGCTTTGACCAGGTTGAACCTACAGCGGGCATGGTTGAGAATGGAATGAGATGAGATGCCACTGTGACGAACAATTGAAGACCTCTGCTCTCTGCTCTCTCTTCTCTCTGAGCCAACAGTTCGCCATACCAAGGCTTATGGCTACCATATACATCTCTGTGTCCTCTCATCCTCTCTAGGGAAGGTACCTTGCTTCGCTGAGCAACCGCAGTGCATCTTCTTTGCCCGATTTAGACGCTGTCAGCAGGCACAGCCGCGCATCAGTGATGCATGTCTACATGTAGGTGCGCATGTAAGCATGTAAGAGAGCAGAAAACAGAAAGCAGAGACGAGTTACCAGCGGACTGTGTTCGACCAGAGCAACGACGTCCTCAATGTCTGTTACTCCTATACTCACGGATGCGGTGGTGTCGTGCATGACCTTATGAAGTATTTCGTCCTTCACATTTATCATTTTCCATCTTTTGAAAAAAATAACTAATAGCTTAACAGATAGGCTCCTGTGAGATGAGTGTGTTGTATGTTAGATTAAAGAAATAATAAGGGTTTATAAAAGTCAGTGCAAGCAGGCAGACAGGCAAGAAAGTAGGTAACCTCTCCAAATCATACTCTTCGTGTTTCTCTTCCTCAGTAAGAATGTGAGGAAACTTTTTCTCAAGCACCCTTTTGAACCTAACTCTCCGTGCCCATTCACTCTGTGTGAGAGAGAGGATGGTTTTCAGATGTATGGTTAGGGCTTGTATGACGAAATCCAGATAGAGCGCAGAGAAACCTGAGGAGAATCTCCTAGTATGGTATTCAAGTGTTCCAGTATCAACTTTCGGCATGTTGTTTCGGAAGAAACTCCCAGCTCATGCTGTGGTGAAGGTAATGAGAACTCATTAGCATCAGAAAAATGTAACTGATCGCTAGAAGGTACTCTCAACAGTTTGAGAATGGACCTCACACCTGGTTCTTGATGCTGTTGCGCATCCACTTCTTGAGCAAGTGCTTGATCACCCGCGCCATGGCTTCCGTAAGTATATAGACTCTCCAATTCTTATCTGTTATATGTATGCGCAACCTGAGAAACAGAGAGAAGCAAAGAGATAAAAGATAAGCAAGCAACCATCAGTAAAGAAAAACAATTTACCTTCCCATGTGGCGTAAGTTTATGCCCTTAGCGTGAATTCTGTAGACAAGATTGGCTGTGACTGAAGCATTGGTTCGCAGCTTTATGACATCATTGGCATCTGTCGAGTGCTCTAAAAGGTCATACAAATCGCTTATGTCGATGCTGTCCAGCTCCCTGGCAAGCTCTGGTATTCTGACTTCCAACATGATCCGCGTGGCCTCACGTATGTCTTCTTCGCTCTTCTTTCTGTCTACGTCGTAGTAGCCCCAGCCTTTTTGAAAGAAGAAGGATTTACTTCTGATTCTATTCTATTCGATCCTGCAGTGGTCACCCCACAAATTACCTGTAAAACTGTCACTGCAGAGGGGTGAAGGAAACTTCTTTACAAGCTCTGGTCGTAGCCTCTTATAGAAGACACTTCTATCGTTTCTTGAATCCTCACTGATTGTGTGTGCGTGTGTTACATTCTTACTTCTGATGAAAGTTCTGAAAGTACAGTAGAAGAAGTATCAGAAGGTTTCAAGGTAATACCTTGAGGGATTTTCAGGAGGCATCAGACGCGCCAAGTCCAGCAGATAATAGTGCCCATCCAACCCATGATGGCCTTTTGTGTCAACATTTTGATGGCTCAGCTTTCTAGTAATCTGCATTGCCTGCTAATCTGCCACCAATTCGTCTTCTCTCTGCTCTCTCAAATATCTGCCATGTCTTCTCTTCTCTGCTCTCTCTATATATTGAGTGGATGGCACCAGTGTACCTTCCATATCGCCAGGACCCACCAAGCGAACTTTATTCTTTCCAACACAGTGCTTCTTCAGGTTCAAAGATTGGCCGATGCGTTTCATCAGCTTATTTAACTTTGAATCTGTAGCGAGCACTGTGTCGCCTCCGTCATTTGAGCCTTTTGGTGTTATAGGGATTGAATGCAAAGACAGTTAGCAGCGTGTCAGTGTCTGAGAGGAACAAGTGTATACATGCCATATCGTAATGTGCCTGGTCCCAATGGCAACACACTTGTTGCCAGCACTCTGAAACCTTTGTAATCGATCTAGAGAAGTACAGAGAGTCAAGAGAGAGATTTAGAGAGGAGGAGGACGAAGAGAAGTTAACTGACCATAGCTATAAGAGGACAATGAAGTTCAGGTATCATGCAAGACATAGCAAGGCTTACAGCTTGCATCTCTAGACCCTATGCAAGTATATGTTTTGTCAACTGATCATGAAACGCCAACAATGTGGCTTGAAAAAGCAAGGTAGTTAACTGCAGCTTTCATAGCCCTGTCATCCCTAGGGCGGTTTCCACCATAGAGCCAAGTCTTGGGATTATCGCTCACTACAGGGTCTACACAAAACTGACACAGAATTAGCCATTTTCAATTCATTCTGGCACTCTGCTATCTGCTTCTCTCTGCTTCTCTCTAACACACCACTCTGGTCTGATGGACGCTAGTGCTTACTTTAAACAAGATTCCCTGTACAACAAATTTTTCTCCTCCTGCAAGGCCTCCCACTCCTGCTGGCTTTATTGTCTTCCTGTTAACAATGGAGACATAAGAGGTAAATCAGAAGTGAGCACTGTTATATTGTGTGTGAGAGTGATCCAACCGTTGGCATTCAATGAGCCAACCTATACCTTGAATAGGGCACGTTTTGCTCATTAATGATGACTTTAGCATAAGTTTCTGCATTGTATACAAAGTCATGCAACAGTCTGGACAGAGAAAGGATTTCATCATGTGCGAGCTCCTCGTATCTCTTTTCCATTATTGTTTGAAAGTCATCGTTCCACTTCCTGGAGTATGATTAATGGATTATGTATGTGCACATACATATGTGACTATAATCAGAAGGGAGAAAGAAGCAAGCAAGCAAGCAAGAGTTGAAGTGCTTTGTTGTACCTGTCAAACTCCAAATCTTTCTTTGTGATTCCTGCTGAACTCTTGGACATGTTAAGCTTTTTACTGCCCCTTTGGAGTGCTGCAGCTTCCTTTTCTTCCATGAACTCAACAAATTCAGACAGGAGAAGTTTCTCACGCTCTGTGTCCAGGCTTTCAACAAATTCAATAAAATTTTCCTTCAGCTTCTCTGCATCCATTTGGTGGATCAGCTGAAGGGCATGTCCAATCTTCTTGCCCACTTTTTCTTCTTGCTCCTTATCTTCTAATGTGGAACTACTGTAGCCATTGATGCTGCTGCCACTGCTGCTGAGGGTGCGGGCGGAGTAGCTGCCAGGAAGAACATCCTCATACACTCCTGGAGCAATTGTGGTGGAATAAAAAATGCCATCCTTGTTGTTGTTGTTGATTTCACTTGCCACATTAGAAACTTCTGTAGCTGCCAAGTTCAAATCATCCGATGATCGGACATGATTCATTCTTCTTAATCACAAATGTACAATGAGGGGGAGGTGGTGGTTCAAAAATGACTAATTAACCCCAGGTGTGTTTTATAATCACAAATGTACAATGGAGGGTGTGTGATGATGGATCAACAATGAACAAATGCAAAATTTTTTTTTTTCATTTCTTTTTTAAATTTCTGAAAATTAATGCGGAGTTAAGAGGGCTCGAGCTAAAAATGTTTTGGTTGATTTCTCACTCCACACTACATTTGTCTGCTCTGTTTTTCCTGTTTGCATCATCCCCATGTTAGTAACATTCAAAAGAGCACTACCACCACAAAGCAAAAAAAAAAAACAAACTGGGAAATTTATTTTACAAGTTTAGAAAAGAAGATAGCTGCTATTTTGACTATTTGTGAAACTATTTTGTGTATTTTGAAAATACTCTCCAAAACATGGAAGAACCAACAAAGGAACACTTATTTGAGCTATTCAGAGGTAACTTACTCTTGTTTACAGTCTCTTCCTGCTCCATCACCCCAGTGCCCTTGTGCTAAGGGAGATACAAACAAGGAAACTCAGTTCCTCCACAGTGCATTGTCTACAGCACAGAAGGTGTCCACAAATCGAATTCTCTGTGTGTGGAATCAAGAGATGCAGAGGAAAAGCAACAAAGAATGGAAAGAAGTTGCTCAGACATTTCAGAAAGAGACTGCCTTACTTCTTTGATGGTTGCTGTATGCTTAAATAACCAGTTCATTGTAATGAGGGAAATTATGTAGGCCAGAGTTTGATGTAAGCTATTGTTTAATTTGTCTACAAAAATACTGATTGATCCCACAGTGGGCAGCAAATCATCAACAAAATCAATACAATTATCAATACAAGGTGTACCTGTTTCAAGAAAACAATCAATATAATAGTAGACCCCAATGCTTGAACCTGGAAAAGAAATATATGTATTCTTTTCTTTCTCCATATTTCTTCTTCTGCTCCATCTCTGTTTCTCCAACTGTGATGAACCATTTGGTGTTCTTTATTGGGTTTGCTGGACTGCTTCTCGCTAGCAGCGTTGACCCATCCCTTTCAGAAGCCTTAGCGGGGCCAACAACAAGAGCGCATCCCAGAGAGGCAAGCCCTTCTTGCCAATACTTTGTTTCACTGCTGAGGGAAAATGATTCCAACCAAGGCTCTCTCAAGGAGCCCTTCCACTCCCCCCATCATGCTCTCCACCTGATCTTGTCCGACAGCAGTCTCCCTCAGGTTGTTGTCTGTGTTGAAGCTGGAACCTACAACCTCATTGGTTTCAACTACAACACCAACAAAGCTGGTCTTCCTCACCAAAGGTGCAACATTAGCTCTTTCATTTTGGTGGCTGTTGTGTGTTTGTTTGTGAAGGTTCTTAAACCAGACAATTCAGTTCATTGGTTGGGATGCACAAACTGACTCCTCTGTCTGGCCATCTCTGGAGAATACCACAACAACCCCTGACCCTTCTCCACTGCCTGTTGCTTTGAAACTCGCTTTCTTGCACTTCGAGATCAGAGATGTAAAGGTATATGGTGATCATATGATAAATCTTGAAGGAATGAGCTTCGAAGAGTGCAGATTCCAAGGAATTGTTTATGTATACATCGAAGCCACCACCATATTTCCCACATACAGCTTTGTCAACTGTTTATGGCTGCCTCTGCCCACATCCTCCTCAGGAAATACTTTATTCGTCAACAGTGCTAACCTCATTGTGGAGTCCTCCCACTGACAGATGTCTATTTCACATTCATGTCGCTTGCTGGCTCGTTCGTGTAACGGTGCGTCACAACAGTGGTGAGTGTGTGCACTAATCGTGGCCTCAACGCCGTCCCCTTAATGTTCCCAATTATCCCTTTTATGTTTTGGTGGTTTGTGGCCTTTTTGGTTGTTATTCTTCGTTTTTGTGGAATGCAGCTGCAATTCCTCGCGGTTCGGGCTGGCTCGTTCAATTGAGGAATTGCACCACCTAAGTGACCAATACAACAAGCGAGAATCAGGCTGTTCTAGCTAGCTATAACCTCCTGGAGTGAAGTGTTTGGTGATGTGGTAAGCGACTGCGTGTTTGAAGGCAATAGAGGAAAAGCAAATGAAGGAGGAATACTGAGCTACAAGGGTGTTTCTCTTGCCCTATACCACAATACATTCCGCCACAACACCATTGACTCCTTAAGCATGCACGGCTTAATCGATGTGGACAATGGAGTCAGGAGCCTGACCGTGACACACTGAGAGTTCGATTGTAGCCAGTACAAAAGTGGAGAGGAGGTCTGTTATTACCCACCAATTCGCCGTGAACCGAAGGACAGATTCCGTTACAACTCCTTGGCAGCTGTCCTCTCTCTGTATGTTACATCAACAACTACATGCCTTGTTTTCTGAGGGAGGCGTCCTCCAGTGCCAGCGGGCACCTTCTCAAACTAGACATGGACCACCCAGTGCTCCAGTTGCCCAAGTAAGTTAAAAACATATCCCTCCTCAACTTTGTGTACCAGTATGATTGGTTCGGGAAACACTCACCATCCAATGCCACAGTTGGCACAGCAAACAAAGGGGGCTAGGAGTTATGCGCGACATGTCCACCAGGGTCCAATGCTCTCAACCCTCAAATGGCTGTCTGTGAGGAGTGCTCTGCCACTGTGGGACCAGTCGTATACTCATCAGTACTGATTTTTTGATTTTTCATTCTGAAGATTGCAAATGAGAATACCACAGTGGTTGTGTATCTGAAGAAGGCGATGAGGATAGGCGCAGTGGCCTTCTAGAGCACGAGGAAGATGGCAAGTTTGTGATGGGAACTTTGGCCATCTTTGGTATTGTATGTCTTGCAGTTGGTGTGGTCATGACAGTGTCAGTGAGTCTTGTATGTTATGTCTACTAGAAGAAGAGAGAAGCCAGGCAAGGCTACTTACCAGTAAGTATTGATTCTAATTCTTCATACTTTAAATCAAACAACCTTGATCTAAAAATAAGCAGTTCTTTTACAAAGTAACAGGAATATCTATTATAATAAAAAATTGTCTAAATGAATAGTTATTCTTTAAATAAGAGAACAACCTCTCATGAACAACAAATGCCCCTTGGGTTGTTTATTCAACAGAGAAATTTTCCCATTCGAAACGAAATTTCATTAATAAATCCCTATTGTATAATTTTTTGAAAAACCGTTGGCTTTGTGCACAAAAGGAATATTGCTAATTACTTCAGTAAATATAATTTCTTCGAATTTACATTGGCTAATATATAATGTCGACATGAGATTTTCTTGTAGTGGTTTTCGAAAGGTCCGCAGGTTATTTTATTTTCTGTTCTTTTTCGTTCGCGGCCACGGACGAAGCGTCTCCGTACAATACCGCTCTTCAGAGCTCGTCCAAAATTAAGAATCTTGCCTCAGCAATGCAGCTTGAATCAGCTCCAATTGTGAAAAATGTCAGAAACCAAAGAGTTGGCGTAAGGCAAATTACGACGAGACAGATGAATATTCAACACAGGCATGTGGAGGCCGTGAATGAAGCTCCAGCCTCACGAGGGGTATGTAATGGATATTGGCAATTAAAATATTTACTAATCGACATTTCGTTCAGAAGAAGCGAAAAACCAACTTCAAGGAAATCAAATGTGTAAGTATCTAGTATCCATCCATCACGAAGTCAACGAACCACGGGAACCTATCACCTTTTCGCCTGAGTTGTTTGTGGGACACCGCTCTTTGCTCTCCCCTTCCCTTTCCTTCTTTCATCTTTTGATGTATGTCACTGTTTTGCCGCCGCTTAGCGCTCCTCTTCTCTTCATCTCCTTCAACGGGGTGTTGTGTGAAGATGCCTTTCTTTGTTTCATGTTGTGATAGAATTGTGAACGCAATGTTGTTGGAAATGCCCAGAACTATGGGATGATTACAACTTGAAATCACTTTCTCAAAGCATCACCATAAGTATGGAGCCTCTTATAGAGTAATGATGATTTTGAAAAGCAATTCCAAGAGTTCTTCAACATCAAGCTCCCTCTAGAACAGAAAGCACATTATAAGCAACCTCTATCGCTCTCAACACATCTCTCTTGCTCTTTCAAGATCTGTGCCTCCCACACTCTTGAGATCTCATCCCTCGATTTCAAACGAATGGTTGAATCGAGCAGCATCACATCACGCACTCTGTGTGTCTGAATGGATATTGCTCAGAGTATTTGATGATGATGGATGGTAATAGTCGGAAGAGGAAAAGAGAAGGAAAAAAAAACAGAGAAGAGGAAGCAAAGCGGGTCTGCCCGACTGTCAAATTAAACATGTTGCGCCGTGCATTGATGATGATGATGATGGGATTCCCAGCCTTTTTTCTTGGTTGCTCACCAGCGCGTTTCCATTTCCTTCCTTCCTATCATCCCCCATGTGCAGAACACAACAAAACCGCTGAAGAAAACCAAGCGGAGAAGAGCCGAACCAAAGAGTTTGGAACCGAAGAAGCAAATCTCAAACGAAAAGAAAGAGCAGGTAATTGATATAATATCTTTATTATATATAAGATTCTGTTCTTTTTTGTTTGTTTGTTCTCTTACCTTTATTATTTTTTTCTTTCTGTGTCGGTAGGCCCAAACCAAGCATGCAAACCAAACTTGTGTTGAAGACACGACGCGAGGAGAGCGCTCTCCGCTTCAGCAGCAGCCGCCTGCTGCCCAGGCACAGGACAATGGCGACAGCACCCAACAGGAAACAGAACTGCTTGTGGGCTACTACTCGACCTCCAGTGTGGCGGACAAGGCCTACACATATACGTTGGGCATTTTGCCCATCAGCCAAGGCAAGACTGGAGAGTGGGAGCTCTATGAGGACTTTGATAGCAGCAAGGCCACTGACTACCACGGTACGTGCTCTTTCACACCACCACCACACACACCACCACACCACCACACACACCGACAAGAATGATTGCTTAGTGGTCTCTCTCGTGTGTGTGTTCTCCATATGTAGGTCCCGCAAAGAGGATACGTACGATATGGAGTGGCGTGTACAGCTTGCTGTCGGACAAGAAGGACGGCTTTAGCTGGATCCAATTCACGAAGACCAGAGAGATCCTGCAGGAGAATTGCAGCCGAGAGGAGAAGGTCTGTTCGGCGGTGGGCAGTTGTCCCTACGGCGTGCTGGAAGAGGCAAACGGTCAGAAGGGGGACACCTGCACAACAACACCAACACCAACAACGACAACAACGACAACGACGAAGATGATGGGCATCATGGTCAACGCCTTTGGCAGGACGCACGGACTGCTCTTCACTCGGCCACTCTGATTGCGACAATATTCTCTCTCTCTCTGTGGCGGTATATATGTACCCCCCCCCCAGAAGCAGCTTCCTGTGTGCACGTGTTAGTTCGCTCGGTATGTGAGCAAAGCTCTTCTTTCCCCTCGCACCACCCGAAGGTGGCAGAAGCCAATCTTTGTGTGTGTGTGTGTGTGTGTGTTATGTACATTTATAAAATACATTAAAAAAATCTCAATAATATAGCACTGCTTGTAACAAATATGTTTTTGAAGAGAAATATTGACCACCACCACACAAGCAAGAGAGGCAACTCATTGAGTCTATGTGTGAAAAAAATCTGCAATCAACAAAACAAAACAAAAC
>CDFI01105060.1:0-46731 GCA_000826405.1 Acanthamoeba divionensis | reverse complement strand
AGGAATGGGTGGCCACCTGCAACTCCTGTCAGAGAAGAGCAAGCCCAGTGAAACCAAGCAAGGCCCCTTTACAACCTATACCTACCAGTAGACCTTTACAGAGAGTGGGCATTGATCTCATAGGTCCACTGCCAAGGACCCCACAAGGTAATATATACCTCCTTGTCATGATGGACTACTTCACCAAATGGCCCAAAGTAGTAGCCCTCCCTGATGCTACCACCCTGATGGTTGCTAAGGCCTTTGTGGAACAGATCATCTGCAGATATGGCAGTCTAGAGATTCTGCTCTCTGATTGTGGGAAGACTTTTATGGGTGAGCTATTGCAAGAAATCAATGCCTACCTGGGGGTAAGCAAACACTTCACAACCACTTACCACCCACAGACAGATGGGCTCATAGAATGCTTCAACTGTACCATTGAGGGTATGCTTTCTAAAGTAACCAAGCCTGACCAGACTGATTGGGATGAGTGGCTCACACCAGTGGCCTGGGCATATCACACTATGGTACAAGGCACCACTGGCAAGACACCCTTCTACCTTACCTATGGCAGAGACCCATGCATGCCTATGGAAGTAGGTCTATACCCACCCTCTGAGGAACTCACACCCTTCTAGCACCGTTGCGACCTTGTACAGAAAATGATGGCAACCCAGGCGCTGGTGAAGGCAAATATCAAGGTTGTGCAAGCCAAGCAGAAGCATCACACTGACAGACACCTTGACACTACCATCTTTGCACCAGGTGAAATTGTCCTACTCTGTCAGGAGGCCATCCCCAGAGGTAGAACTGAGAAGCTCTCCTTCCACTGGAGAGGACCTTATAGGGTCATCAGAAAGGTCACTTCAAATGTTTATGAGATTGTCAGTGTGCAGTGGCTGACTGACTGACAAAAAGTGAATGTACAACACCTCAAGCAATTCAAAGTGCCAGAAGGGGCCCACAGCAACTACAACACCAAGTACCCACCTAACACTTCACCCAGGATCAACCAAGTGACTTCTGTGCACCATCATAAGGGTCAGGTGGAGCTGTTGTGCCACCATGAAGGCTCCAGAAGCACCTCTAACCTTTGGAAGCCCATGGGACAGCTTGAAGACACTGTCCTCATTGACCACTACTTACACAAGAGGGCAAAGCACAACAAGAATCTCACCATCCCTCAAGATGGCAATCTGACCCTTGCCCAGTGTGAACTGGCCTTCCAGGTTCTCCTCCCTGCATCAAAGCACAAACTCTCAGAGGCCCAGGGTTTTGGTGAGGCAGGTGCCTCACATCTAGAAGGGGAGAGTGTTATGGTGTGTAACATTTGAACCTTTTGTTTTTATTGTTTTCATTGTCTTTTTATATGCACAAAGCACTCTTAAAGTGCCACCCTCCCTTAAGCAGACAAGGGTTATCCCAAACCCTTGTGGGACAACTGCGAATCTCCCTATCGCGATGTGATGCCCCAAACTTCCACTCTGAGAGGAGAGTGATCAAGGAGAACTCGTGGGTGCTCACCTATCAGGGTTATCTTGGATAACCCTGGCATCAAATGACCCTCGCCAAAAAGGGATGTTTCAGTTGTTGTTCTTTTTCCCTCTCACGTACTCATCTCAGCGCAGCACGCTTCCACAAATAAAACCCACTTGCAACAACTCCCAACTCTCTCTGCTGGGTACTCTCTCCAGTAGTACCCTCTACTCTTCTCTCTCTCTCTCACCTCCTTCACCAAGCCCCAGCAAAAGTACTCACACACTCTGTTGCACCAAGTGCTTCACTGTTACAGATGCATACTTTTTCTTTTTTTTGAAGGTGCTTAGTGTTAAAGATACAATCTAGAAGACATAAAGAGAATGCAAAATACTGCCACTGCCACTACTAGAATAACATATTTTGTGGAGAAAGAGGATGAAAGTGGGTGGTTTTGGACAACAGTGGAAACAGAAAAAGGTGGTATACATGCAGAAGGTCAGTCTGAAGAGGACTTGTGCAGTGATATTGTGAACTGTGCAAAAGCACTTGGGTATGAAGAACACAAAATCTCTCTTTGTAAAAAGGAACATGACAATTCTGTGCATAATATTGTTATGACCAGACTTCATGATTCAAATGATTTCATTGCTGCTGAGATAGATTTTGATTCTCTTGTGAATAAGAAGAGCCATCTTATGTCATTGCAAGATTATCAAGAATGGTGTAAAACTGAAGAGGGTGTTAGAGAATTATCCAAATATCCCAAACCAGCATGTAGAACAAAAGAGAAAGAAAAGATTGTGAATGAATGATTAAATGCTTTTGTTGCTGCTGGTGGATGGGCACACAAAAAGACACTGTGATGTTATTGAATCACAGTAGCTGTGTCATAAAAAGACTTGTCTTGCAGGCTGCATTATTGTCATCACTTGTTAATAAAATGAATCAAGTATATTTTTATCTCTGTTCATAAATATGCATCAATTGATGAAATCACTCATGGACATAGAAAGATTGAACCTTGTGAAAAAGATGCACAGTCAAAAAGGGGTCATTGGTGAAAAAATGAACATCAACTTTTTTTGGTCAACCAACACTTTGATGATGGCCCCAACTTTTTTTGGATGGCCAACTCAACTTTGGTCATGACCAACCCAAAGTGGATTAAGGTTGTCATGAAAAATTTTTCAACCTTAATCCACTTTGGGTTGGGCCCACCAACTTTTTCGCATGGCTCTTTTTTTACTTGTCATTTATGCATTTGTGATAACACGCACACATTGACCCATATGCTCTTATTTTTTGTGTATTGACATCATAATGGTGTTCTCTTGGCAAATGTGATGGTAGATCATGCAAAGCTAATCAATTGATATTCACTGTGTGTGAAGCTCATGCAACTTTGAGAATGATGATGATGATGTATAATGTTGACACAAGAAGCCACTGAGTAGCTCTCTGTACAAGAATTGTCTAGTGGTTGTGCATATGATCTTGCTTCCATTAGATGATGTGGCCACATGATGAATGATAAAACTACACCTTCATTAGCAGTTCAGATGGTGTGTGTGTGAATACATTTTGTCTTGTGTCATCATTGTTGATGCTGAATAACATGTCCAAGAGACAAAGAGAGGAAATACTTGCATGTGAAGCACAGTCAGAAAAGGCAATATGCTTGGAAGCGCCTACTATTGTTCGCATTCGTTGTCGTGGTGGCGTGCAGGTTGAGTTTTGTGATGTGTACATTGGGCCCAAGGCGAACAAGGGCGGATGGAATTTGGAGGAATCAGAGTGGCACTGGTGGGTGAAAAAGGATAACGCAGAGGGTTCCCTTCGTGATTATGAGCACAGCATCAGGTCAAACAAGTACATGTGGGACAAATTGCCAAGTCTCGCTGGAAAGCATCTCGGATGCTTTTGTGACAACACGCCAGAGAATCCCTGCCACGGACAGGTGCTCATCAAGCTTATCAATGAATGGAAACCCAGACCAAGGAAGCCAGCCAAGTACATCGAGCATGAAGACGCATCTGGCAACAAAAAGTTTTTGGCTGTCATTGAGACATACGCAGACTTTATACACGATGACGATGTTGATGACGACGATATAGGAGGAGGAGATTTGTGCATCGATGACAATATCAACTCTAATATTAATGGCCCTTCAGACAAGGAAGGTGTTGATGATGAGACATTATTCAAGGACGATGCTTTGAACACAATTTACTCTTACTTTCCCAAGAGCACCAAGTTCACTTGGAAACCTTACGTGCGACCCGCAGTGATTCGCACTGCTGAGCAACAATTGATGTACAATCTTTTTATGCGACATAGGGTTCTTAGAGAAAAACAAAGGGAAAAGGCAAAGGTCAAGCTACAAAGCTTGCACTACCTTCTGTGTGCAGAGGGCAACATGGCACTTTCATCAGATGAAGACCCAAACATTTGCCGCAACACGAATGCTGATGGACAACGCATGTTCGACCCCAAAGCAGGACTGTCTCATCTACACTTTATGGCAGTCAGTAAGGGCGCTTTCTACAACAAAATACCCAGGCGTGGCATATATGAATTGGTGTTCATACCATTGAGGTTGAATGAATGGCCCAAAGATGAGGAGCCCACAACGTCGTCATCATGATTGATCATACAAACAAACAAAAATAAATTATGAAGAAGAAGTTTGGTGCAATTTGCCTTTTTTATTCAAAGAGTCAAGCCAAGAAGAACAACAAAAGAAGAAAGAGAGGAAGGATAACAACAAATAAACACAAATATAAAATTATCTCATTTAATCCAATCAGGGTCACTATCCAAGGCTTGGTGTTTTAGAATCTCTCCTGTGTTGAGCTTGACATAGGCATACATGATTCCATTTTCAATTTTGACGCATTCTCTATTGAACTTTTCCAACTTGGCCACTGTTTCCTTATATTCTTCAATAATGGACGATTCATCATCGCTGTCATATTGACTATCATCATCTTCTTCCTCTTCTTTCATTTGATTAACAAGTGCAGTTTTTGAATCTTCACCACCATCGTGTGTTATCATTCTTATGCTAGTTGGTCATTTGTGTTTTTTTGTTATGATTCTTTGCGTGATTTTATTCCCTCCTCTTTGTCCTCTTCTGCCCATGTCTTAAAGCAACCCAGGTGTGGGGAGATGACCAAAGAAGTCTGATGTGACATTCATCCATCTTGACGAATCATGGCATAATTTATTGGCGAGCGCACAACAACTTGTCATCCAAGTGAAAATAAAAATGACCTTATGAAGTGCCCATCATGGAACACTTATTCTTTCATGCTAAAGTCACAATCAATTCTTGCAACCTTTGGGTCTTCTGGGTCGAAATGGCCCACAAATTCGATGGGGTCATCAATGCGCCAACCACTTTCTCCTCTTGCCACGAGGGCCTCATCAAGATCTTCAATGATATCGTCAAAGCTGTCGTTTTCTTCAGTGTCAAATTGGTTTTGGTCTCTGAATTTACAATAAAATGTCTTGCACGAGCAACCATGCTCATACTCATACTCTTGCTTATCCTTGTCTTTATGGTTGTCATCCTGGCAAATCGCATTCAATTTTACGTACAAAGGTTCAGATTGGGTTGCAGAAAGGTTGGTGTCATTCGCATCAATCAATTCTTCAGAACTAAAAGCTTCAACCTTCTTCTTTTTTTGAGGTTCTGCTTGTTCATCATCCACTCTTGGTCTCTTGCTGTTGGTTGTGGGTTGTTCGACCTCTTTGGTGCTTGCAACTTGTTGGTCTTGACTTGCCATTGATGAGGATCTTTGTGTCTGTGGAAACAATTGTACTTTTGTATAATGGGATATGACTGCTTGTTCATCAATGCGTGAGAAAGAATCATTCACACTGCCATTATATATATTGCCAAAACCTTGCATGTTGTTTCAGGTGTCAAAATGCTGTTTCAGCAATTTTGCAAGCATTCGCACATAGAATACTTTGTTTTCAGAAGATGTGAAAAACAAATTTCACATCTTCATGATTAACTTTTTGTCACACAACTTTCATGGTGGCCCAACTTTTTTCGGTCAACCAACTTTGGTCATGGCCCCAACTTTTTTTGGTCCAACCCAACTTTGGTCATGACGCCAACTTTTTTTGGGCCAACTCATTTTGGTCACGACCCAACTTTTTTTTGATCAACCAACTTTGGGTCATGACCCCCACTTTTTCAAAAACTCTTGTCACATCCAACCCTTTTGACATCCAGCTTTTTGGTTTTTTCATATCATCAATCTTTGCCAAAGTCACTTTCCCAAAAATAGTGGTGGATCCTGGCTAACTTTTTGGATCATACTCTTGTGGTCTGCCCACTAACTCTTTTTCACATGGCTCTTTTTGTACTTGGCATTTATGCATTTGATACAACACGCCACAATGATTTATAATCCTCTCAAACCCACTACTTCTTGATCTACTTTTTTGCTTTTCAATGCCCATTGTGTGAGCCATGAAGAGTAATGAATGAAAGGTTCATATGTGGTGGTTGTTATTCTGGTTCAATTTGTTGCTATCATCATTTATTTCATAGTAACAACAAAACAATTCACTAAGAAAAAGAAATACACGATGGAAAGAGAAAAACACTCGACACAAGAATCGACATACGAATACCAACAGAAAGAATGAAGGGGAAGATTGTGGAGCTGAGAGACAAAGAGGCAATAATAAAGTTTACGCAAGAAGAGCAACTGGAGACAGTCAAGGGTGAGTCCTTTTACCTCTTGATGCCCTATGAACACAAAGTGAGCTTTGAGACAAAGGCGAGCCCGCAATTCCCTCAAGGCACTCATGGCATAATGTATTGCAGCACATGGGAAGGCAGTTCCAAGGATCGTGGTAAGTATAAACCAGAGATTGCAGGCAATGACTGGCAGGCACATCTGAAAGTAGGGATTAGTACGATCAAGTATGTGCTCAAAGAGGAGGAAGGAGAGTCATCAACAAAGACACTTCTCAACTCTTCTTTCATAGCACGTCTGGCTGGTGACTACTGAATGGTGTAATCATATGCATCATCTTAATAATCATATGTATTCTTCTTGACAACAAGCTCATGCAACGCTAAGAATGATAATTTTATTTGGTGTGAAAAGTATACATCATCAACTGTTGTGAATGTCAAGACAGCTGCTTCCATCATTTGTGGGCTGACATGTGTGCATATAGTAGAATCTGCCTGGTGTATATTCATCCTTGTGTTCAAGTTGTGCTACTTCTTTGGCCCACTTATCAATAGCTCTTCTTCCGTTGAACACCTGCACTGTGGGTGGGCCAGTGGACGTGGGCCTTTCTTGGATGAACATACTGACGCCTTTATCATAGCGAGGCATCATGATCAAGAAGGCTTCCCTGAGCAGAAGAACAATTGGCTCATGGTGCTTCTCGTTGGGAATGCTGCGAAGGAGAGCATTAATTTGATGTGCTGCACTCATCATATCGTTGGTCACACGATGCACTTCAGATGTGAGAGGCCCATCTGATGATGTGTTGTTGGCATCAACTTCATCAGGATTAAAAGTGAAGCAAGCCAAGTCGGCTGTGTCAGCCAGTGCATGCAAAGTGTTGCTCAATGAACACAAAGGACTCTCTTCTTCATCCATCTCTTTGGTCATTTGTCTTGCCTTTCTCTTTTTTGTTGTTGATGATGTTGTCATCTGTTCTGTTGTACAGATAGAGCGCATGCTGTTTTTATCATAGAGCAGACAAAACAAGGAATTGTTGTTGTCATTGTGTGCACGCAGCAAAAGAATTGATGTTGAAATGAAAGTAGATAGTGGTCACACGACAAGGTATATCGAATAAAGAAAGTAAAGGTAACGCTTATCTTCCTCTCATCTCATCATATTGCACACACATAGAGAGAATGCACACATCCAATGAACCTTCCATCACAGCGATGTTCACAGAGACCAAGAAAGGCTTAGGTGCCGTGCCAAAGGTACTTTTGGGTGCTGTTGTAGCGTTCGCTCTGGTCTTATTAGTGATGTACCTCATCCAATGGTACAGAATTCAAAAAATAGAAGGTCTCGTCAAAAAGGTCACCAACGGCGCAGTTGCTTTGTCAGATGCACTCTTCCATGACAAATATTTCCCGGTGAGTCCTTTGGAAGTCATTGCCCACACCAGATTTCAATAACAAAGTTGAGAGATGCCAAAGGATGCACAACCACACACCACCCATCCAAAAAATTACCAACACAATTGGTTATCACATTATAAATAAATAATTTATTTGTATCTTGGCACACATTTTGAATGAGTGCTGGTCCATTGAATGCAATGTTGTTGTTATGTCTGGTCTCTCTGTGCTTTGTGGCTCTGTTTTTTGATAACATGATGCCTCTCTTCTCTAATGTTGGCTCCCTTCTCAATTGATCGCAATTTTTTTGTAAGCCAACCATGGGGCCTTCAGGTGTGCACCAAGGTATCATATGGTTTGTGTGTTGATAATGTTTGTTTGAGTATCTTTTTGTTGGTGTTAGTATCTGGCGCATGATGATGTTGACAACAGGCGCGATATGGCACATTTTAGCGTGGAAGGCCATCCACTTCCAGAGATATTTTAAAATCTTGTCAACACCATTGTCCTTATCCCCACTCTGGCATTAGAAGCAATGACATCCATTGCAAAAACTGTAAAAAATGTTATTGCATCACATGATATTCACCATGTTATTTATTACATGACGATAGTGTCATGCTTTAAAAAGAGCCTCCCTCTCTTGTGGTTTGAACACGAACACACTGCAATACAACATGAACTTGGAAGATTTTAGTCAATTCCTCATCTCACAAGGTTTTTGTCTGCCTGACGATGAAGAGGGTTATGAGCCTGAATGGACCCATAAGATTGGCTCTTTCATGATAGGAACAAGCTGTCCCAATGATGGAGCTCTCACTGTGGAGATTCTTTGTGGCGATAATTGGTATGCCAAACTCATGGATGATGAAGAAAGATGGGACTATGAACTTTCGTCTGTGGTTCAGCTTGGTGAAAGTGTCATTGCAAAATGGCTAGCAAGGAGCAAATAAAATAAACCATGTTCAAGACATGTTTTTTATTGTGTGCACAGAGTGTTGTCTGTGGTTGTTGTTGGACTAGCACTCTGGTGGTGTTACATTTTTTTACTACCAAAGATGCTATTCTTGAAGTCCCATGATTGTTTCTCAAAATTGGCTTTGCGTTCGTGGACGTGCACTCTCTTTGCATAGTGCTGGTATCCCACAAAGTTGTCTGACGAAGTGGGCAGACATCCGACCAGAGTCAAGTTGGACCCTTTGATCAGGCAACAATAAGCCAAATACTTTTTGTTGTTCTTCCAAGGAAAGTGGGCCCATCCGCCTCCCATGACGCTCTTGTCCAACATCAATTCGACAGGGGTCTCTTCGCTGCTGGATGATTCATCTGTCAGGTGCAATGTCGTGTTTGCCAGCAAAGGTCTGACCTTTGGTTCATGTCCAACCGCGTGTCTCTTGCCCCAAGGATAGGATGGCTGTCTGCCATTGTTGACGTCCATCGCCAGATGACAGGTCTTGCCATGCGCCCACACACCACCGTGTGAATCGATGATAACAAAGAAGGATCGCCCATCGCCATCCAAAGGAGTGGACTCTTCAACTCTGTCCATGTAGTCTAACAAAGGATCACCCTCTTGGCCAGGAGGCACTTGGGCATCATCAGATGGGTCAAAGTTGGCCAACAGCTCAGCGCCTTCTTTGGCAACCTCACGCACTTTTTTCTTCACTGTGCCCTTTTGGATGACCCAGTTGTTGACTCCCTTCAATGTGTTGAAAAAGTATGCCAGGCCAACGATCACCAACACTGCCACAACCAACAGAACAAAGACACCACGCCGCACATCATTGTCCAAGCAACCACATGTGTTATTAAAGTATTCAACACTCATGGTGTCCTTGTCTGCGTTGTTGTCATCATTTTTTCTACTCAAAGAAGACGATGTGAACCGTGGCACACTGGCCAGTGCAAAGCCAGGGCTGTTGCCATTTGCATAGTGTGACTCCATGTCAAAACAAAAAATTCAATGATAATGAAAAAGAAGAGAGAGAAGACAATAGATAAGATTGAAATAGCGGCCACTTTACTCTTTTTTGGACCAAAAGACAAAGAAGGGCGATTCTGTTGCCACTTTTTTGTATTACACCCATTTCATAATAATGGACAACAACACGTCAATATCAAAAGGCAATATGATGACCTTGATGCAAGATGACAAGAGCATCTTTCAATCTTCGTCATTTCATGAGCCGAATGAAGGAGAGCCGACAATGATGTACAACAACTGTCTGCCTCGAAAGTGGTTGAGATGGTTCAATGTGACTCTTATCATTGTGGCCCTCTTCATAGCTATTTACTTTCTCAAAGAGTTCAACAAGATATCGGGCGACTCGGATGTCAAAGTCAAGAAGGAAAAGATGCGCATGATCGCAGCAGCGGTCACCTCTGCTGGCATCTGTCTCTGGCCTGTCCTTTGGGACACTCTGGTCGGATATGGGGTCATCATTCACAAGCCACTCACACTCTTTGCATTGCTGTGGCCCATGATCGTCAGTCTCATTGATCTCTCTTTCACTTCCACCAGGGACGGCAGAGACACATCGAGAGTGTATGACATTGGTGACACTTCAGCAGATGCCAATACCCTTGTGGGCGTCGCCTTTGCCATTGGTTCGCTCATGGCCAGTCAGAGCAACAAGGATGTTGCCAATGCGACAGTGCTGCTCATCATGTATGCTCTCATCCTCCTCATCGCATTCATCGTGCCCATACCTTCTCTCAATGGCAGCGAATACACAGGTTTCTTTGCAGGCGCCGTACAACACACCTTTTTCAACTATTCCATGGGATTCATCATTGCAGGCATCAGCATCAACATATCTTCACGAGCAGGAGGGGGATTGCAAAGCATGCTCCAAAAACTGTGCATGGTGAGAGCAAGATAACAACAATCATTGTCCCTATGGACTACTTTCGATGACACAATTTTTGGAGTGACCAACTTTTTTCATAGCCAACTTTTTTTTGACCGACCAACTTTGGTCATGATGCCAACTTTTTTTCAACAACCAACTTTTGGTCATGGCCCAACTTTTTTTTCGGTCACCAACTTTGGTCATGACCCCAACTTTTTTGGGTGGCCATCTTTCAACATGACCAACTTTTTTTGACCGACCAACTTTGGTCATGACCCCAACTTTTTTTGAGTGGCCATCTTTCAACATGACCAACTTTTTTTTGACCGACCAACTTTGATGATGGTCCAACTTTTTTTTGAGTGACCGACCAACTTTTTGGATGGCCAACTTTTTTCGTGTGATGACTATCTTTCATCATGACTCACATACAAAAAGATGCAACCTTGTAACTTTTTATTTTAAAGTGACACAGAGTATCAATTTTGTTGTGAATCACCACTTGTCTATCTTCAAGAGTACAATTGAAGACATATAGCATGACAAAGCCAAATGTGTTCTGTGTTGCAAAAATGTGTGTCATAAAATTGATGATGGCAGAATCAATTCACACGAAAAGTAGTGGTATGTGTTATTCACACACATAAATAAAGTCTTGTCTTTTTTTTAATTCTATATATCATGGCAGCATGTTCTTGCCTCATAGATAAGAGATATGTTGCACTACTTTGGTATAGTGTGTTGCCTGTCACGTAAAACATCATTTTCACATTCAACAAGTGTATAACATGATGTAAAGTGATTGACAACAAGAATGTGGTGGAAGACCACAAATCAGGAACAATATGATGAAGTGGCAGTATCTCTTTTGTTCTTGCAATAATGAGTGTGAAGAAGACTGAACCTATTGCGTTGATTACAGTCATTGCAGGCGACAGGTCTAAAAGCAAACATTATCTCTGCCAACAATTGATTGAGGAATATTGCAAAAAGAATGAGAGTCCAATTGTTGATATCTTGACAAATAATACCTGCACGACGTGGGAATACACAAAGTTGAAAAATAAACTCAACCAGACTGTGAACGTGATCAAAGCAGTTGACAATAACATATGGCCATCACATTCTTTGGACAAGATCATCAGTCATGCACTCATGAGAAGGTTTGATGATGTGTGGTACAATCGCCATAACTCAGTGCAAGAGGATTTCAAGTTGTCAAAGTTGCTGGTGATAGATACCTTGTACTCTAACGACATTTCAGATTGGACTGTGATCTCTAAGCTACTCAACTATGCTCACAGCATTCACCTGAGTGTGATCATCATGGTTGAAGAATACCACAAACTTCCCATGCGCGATTTAATTGTAAGGAACGCAAACAGCATATATCTCAGGTCCATCATTGGAAAAGATGTAAAAGCCATCTATTGTGATTTATTCAATTCGGATGTCGAAGAAGAAAGTAAATTCACAGACATGTGCAGTGAGTCATATGGCAGAACAGTATATGATGGCAACTCGTGGGTTTTCTTGGGTTTAGACATAGCACCCAGAACCATGGATAACTGTTTTTACGTAAGAGATTATGATGACATGGAAATGTATCTGTAAGGCTTTCTTTTTTACATGAGAGTCATGATGATAGAGAGAGGAACACAGGTTACTACTTTGTAATGTAAGTTCAGAAGTAAAAGGTAATAAACATCTTTTTGCATGTGATTCTTAAAGATTAGCATGTGATCAATATAATAAGAAACAAAAGTCGGGTGTGTCTTCCTATATGACGCACAAGCCATGGATTATTGGCAACCAAGACGACATCAAGCAAATTGTAAACCATCAAGCCCCCAACAAAAACTTGACGCCACATGTACAAAAAAAATATTTTTATGATAGAAGATGTGATGGTCATGAAGTGCTCTAACATTGTCCTTTGGCCATGCATCACAAAAAGTGCGAAAAGATAGACATTTGCAATGCTCTCATGTATTTTTTTTCACTTGGATGTCATCATGCATCACTGACTCTCTCACTCTCTTCTTCAATATGACTTCTCTCATTTTAAAGACACATTTGTTAGTCAAGACCAAAATTGTTTATCGAATGTGGAATGACATATAATAACAAGCGGTTTCAAAGGATGTATTCATCATCAACAAATGCTTCACTGAGCAGTTTTTGAAGGTCTGCCTGCACCTGGTCGTATGCTATTTCATCAAATTCAGAGTCTTCTATGTTGGACTCTTCAAAAAGGTCGTCAATAGAACTTAAAAGACTACTAATATTATCATCAACCTTTAGGCGCTTGTGGTCTCTTGTCAACATTATTGAATCCTCATCGAATTCCTCTTCGCCACTTGCAACGTCTTTCTTTGAACCACAACCATCATCTTCACCATCATTGTTAACAATATTGCCACTCTCATAGCTGAGGTGGTAGTCTTTTGGTTCATTATCATCATCAACGAAAGTTTTTGATGGCAGATCGTCTTTCATCATCAATAATTCACCAAGCGACTTAATGCCAAAGTCCAGTGGTTCAGGTTTGCGCTTTCTCTTCTTAGAAGAAGACTTGAATATGCCTTCATTCTCAACCATTGTGTTGTATTTACAGGGATAATGTTTTTGACTTTGTCTTGCTGTTGTTGTGTGCATAAACAGACAGTCCTCATTTTCACATGCTTGGTCATAATGGCATGCAATGTGAGTGCCATCCGCGTGAACTGGTAATGTTTTGTTTTTTGACAGAACATATTCTCACATGCATAATTTTTTCTCCACAGACAACACACTTTTTCTTCATCTCTGGCCTTTTTGCAATGTCTGAAATGACATTGATCTCCCTGCATGTGTATTAAGTAAGTAAGTGTATGTGTGTGCGCTCCAGTTCATATTTATGACAGAAGGTCGAACAGAATGACCACCATGATTGGTCAAATTATGATCATTGTAAAAACCAACTTGACATTGTCAAAAGCTCAGTGACCAAAAACTTTTTTTGTTGTGTTCCAAGTTGACCAACAACCACTTTTTGTAAAAGTTGAGTTGAGGTCTTTCAACTTTTTTCAAGTTGGTCAAGTGACCACTTTGTAAAAAGTTGACTATGAAAAAAACTTTTTGACACAGTGGACATTCATCATGAGTGAACAAGTAAGTCGATTCGATATGACACTTTTTACATATTGGGTTGAACAATAACATTAATTTCGCACACTTTGTGATCCATGTGAAATGGACTCTTTGTGTCATATGAATTGGTCATCAAACAAACAAGCTAGAAAGGAAGTTGAATGGGCAGATGTGGGCACCTTGGAACATTGTGAGGTGATGAAAAAATGACAATCCTCGTATTGGCGGTGCTTGCTCATTGATTATAACGATGCTGGTAACAGAAAGGCAACAGAGAGAGAAAAGAGTTAGGTTGATGTGGTGTTATTGTTGTGTGCACTGGTGGCGGGCAAACAGATTTTCAATCAAATGGAAGGAAAAAACGTGATGCCGTGCTCCTTTGTCGCTTAAAACAATGTCATCGGCTAAATCTTTGTTTTTCTTCTTTTCACACACACCAGTTTACAATGTTCTTGTTGGTTTGGGATACTGTGCCTGACAGTGGCCCCATTGACAATAATAATAAGAGTTGTCGAATGCAAGTGTCTAGTGAGGCTATTGTCTTCTTAGATAATGATGATAATGATGGTGATGACATTGTGGGCATGTTGGAAATAATTTCAAGCAGCGAAGAGGAGGAGGGCACATCGCCATTGTGTGATGTGCAAGCATACAAGAGAAAGGCAAATGACATGCCAGGTGGTGCTCAAAAGAAAAGGTTCAAAAGGGAAGAAAAAAGTCGTGTCGAAATTGAACAACAACAGGAGCACCAGCAAAAAAAGGTGTACATTGGCAAATGGAAGGAAGGCGACACGTGGGATTGCTCAATTTGTGCTGAGGCATATAGGCATGTGTTGGTGGATGCGAATGGAGATGCCATTTCTTTGGATCAACTTGCAAATGGCATATTGAGGAGAGGCTGTGTGGGCACTTTGGACGGCGTGTTGGTCTTTAATGGATGCATGCAGTTGGACCACTTGGTCTGTGTGAGGTGTCTGAGGATGGTCATGTCAAGAGAGCGCACCTTGTTGTCAGCTTCGTCGCCTGTGGTGAAATGTGTATCGACGGCATCTCATTGTCCCTTTGTCTATGCGAGTGCCCAGCCCTTTGAGCTGGTCTTGGAAAAAGAAGACTATGAGAATATTCTTTTGCAGTATGAGCGGTTCAAGATTCCAGGCCACATGTTGGTGCAATGCCCGCTGGCAGGATGTGGAAGCATGTGTTTGGACAATGGGAACAGGTCTGCATTGCCCAGGGGATGCCATGTGGTGCTCTGCGATCAGAACTGTGCCCAGGGACTACACAAATTTTGTTTTCATTGCAAGAGAATGCTGTCCATTGAGAGCATGACATGCACATCTTGCATCAGAAAGGACAAAACCGAGCTGGACATTCAGAACCTTCAGTTCTACAACAGCGACACTATTGGCAAGTGCAAGTATGAGCTGGACAGCATTTCACACACGGTGATGAACAAAGATTTGATGTTGGATGAGGTCGTCACACAGATGAATGAAATTTTACAAATGGACAAGGTCACACCAAGATGCAACGTATGCGGTGAATATTTATACAAGACATCCCAGTGCAATGCGTTGATGCACTGTCACACAGAAAAATGTTATATGTGTGGAATGACTGCCCTGATGGGTTGCACTTTGGATCACGATCATTGGGACGACAAGGGCTGCGTTGGGTGCCCTCGCTATGACACCTTGCTGTTTTGGACTCAACTGCCTGTGCCCTTTTTGTGCACACAAGGCACTTGCTACGGATCATTGGCAGGCGCTCACAAAGAACAGGATTGCTTGCTGTCCGAACACCAACCTGGCATCGCAGCGATGAACGAAGAGCGAAGAGTGTGGCACATCACAGAAATGCTCGAATCACTGCCACCCAAGCTGTCAGCAGATGCACTGACACGCCTCATGGTCAGATATAAACTCAAAGAGAACGTACCAAGGCTCACACCTTCAGAGCAAATACTAGCCAAAGAGAAAGAAGAAGATGCACTTCTCAGTGACAAAGCCTTGCACAGAATACAAATTCTCTTAAAGAGAATGGTTGTGTAAGCATAAGTTCAATGATGACAAAAACCTTTCTCTTTCTTATCTCCATCCATCCTATGTGTACATAAATAATAAACAATAAATGATGAACTCACACATCTTGATGCCTTGCTTTGCCCATCATCAATGTCATGACACACACTCCAACATGCACACAGAGGATACATATAATGATGATGTGACCACTGCACTTGATGATATATGGAATGATTGTACAGGTGGTGCAAAGAGACCATGCAATAATACTAAGGATGATAACAATCGATGCAGAATACAACTATTAAGTGCAACAAACAAGAAAAAGATGGAGAAGTCAAAAGTACAGTTGACAGAGATGGTGATGACCAAGGTAATGTTGGAGGTGATGATATGTGGGGTACCTTTGACACCTCGGTGGATATGTCATATTTTGGAAACCACAAAGGGCATAAAAAAGTATAAAATGCTTTATAAGCAAGTCTATGAAGAATTGCTGTACCCAGGCAGTGTGTTGAATGAAAGTCGAGCATTCTTCTCACAATAAAGCAATGAATCTCAGAATGACTATATTGTGTTGCCTTTGTCAAAGACTGTGTGTGTTGATGGAAAGGACAGAGTGGATGAGTGCGTTGGACAGGTTTGGTGGTGTGTTGCCATCAGACCATGTGTTGTCCGATGTGGGGAGAGAGGCACAAGTTCTCTCAGACAGCATGTACATGGAGGCATTGGCACAAAGAGTAAACTCTGTGTCCAATACTGCTGACAACAAAGTTAATAACAACAATAATAACACAAAAAGGAGACTGAAGAACAGGTCGTGTTCATCCTCAGAGAGTTGCATATCTCTGTCAGAGTGTGGCGATAGGAGTCACACAACAGAGGCATTGGGATTGAGAGAGTTGACCAACTACAGCAAGAGCATTCTGTTGGCAAAGTATGTGCAAAAAGGCAAGGTGATCATGGATGTCAGTTGTGGAGCAGGAAAGGATGTGTCAAAGTATCTGTATTGTTGTCCTTGTGAAGTATGTTTTTTGGACATATCAGGATTGTGTCTGAGCGAGACATGGAAAAGGTGGAAGAAGCTGAGGTATCCTTATGCGGCGTGCTTTGTGCAAGATGACTTTTGTTCAGAGACCTTCATGAAGAACCAACCTCGCCAGCTGGCTTTTTGGAAGAAAGCAGCCGACCATGAGAAAGGCACACAGTGGACTTGCAATTTGCACAGACAATTTCATTCGCACTCTTTTGAATGTGATGTTATCATCTTTCATTGCAACATGCAGTATGTGCACAAGGACATTCAATCTGTGCACAAGCTCTTTGCCAACATGTATCGCATGCTCAAGCCAGGCGGAATCATCCTGTGCATCTCACCAGACAGTGACAGAGTGGCCACATACATAAGCTCGTGTGACAAGCAAGCAGTAGATGGTGGTCTGGAATTAAAATGGCATGAGTCTGTCAGCCAACAACAGAGAATGAAAAAGGCATTTGTCAACACTCCAAGCTTCCTGCCATACCATTATGCCATAAAGGGTCAAAAGGAGGTTCTTCAGTATACGGTGAACAAGGATCAACTCATAGCAACAGCAAGACAATTCAAGTTGCAACCTCTTTTGGTGCAGAACATGGCAGACTTTATCGGTGCAGAGTGTGGCAAGCCATGCAATGCATCCATCGCTGAGAGGATGGCTGGTGGCATGATTGGCTCTCTGGCAGAGGTAGATGATGGCACACGCAAACAGGTACAATTGTACAATTGCTTTGTCTTTAGAAAAACCAGTCAATAGATGATATAATGAAAAGACTATAATCTTCTCTATACACAAATATATTGTACATTGACATATGTGTGTTGGCAATAAAGAAGTGTCATATTCTAAATACTGCTATTAGTAAAAGAAAGAAGAACACAATGGCAAAAAGGACCCCTTTCAATGCATTGACCACCTCATTGAAGAATCCTGCTGTGAAGGATTCAGTGTTGATGGGTGTCGCTGGTGCTGTGGGTGCACTGTCAGTGGGCTTAATGTCAAGCATGACCAGAAACCATTTTGATGCCATAGAAGAAGAGTCAAGTGACCAAGGGGCAAGAGGACGCATTTCATTCTTTAAGAGCTTTGGATGAAGGAGGCAAAAAAAGATGAAAAAGGTGAAAAAAGTGAAGCCAAAGGACATACCACATGTGATAGGCTGGACGTTGATAGATGACAACATGGATATTTCAGGTCACATGGTCTCGCTGGCAAGCTACAAGTTTGTCTCTGTGGAGGATTACATCATTGTGGGCAACAGCTTTGAGAAATTGATCAACCATTATTTCATATTAGCAGGCAGCCCTGCACAAGTGGACATGAGCGTCGCCTCTTCCAGCTATGCCCTCCTTCACTACATCAGTGATGCTCTCTTTCGCATTGTACAATCCTATGTCCAAATGGCCAACGAAAGACACACAAGTGTTCTGCTGCTCTTGCGAAAGGGTAAAAATCAAGAGTATCTTGAGAGATTGGCTGATCAGTTGCTCAAGATGGCCAAGAATTACATTGACGCCATCACCAAGATGAGCCACATGAAATGCTTCACAGCAGCAGACAAAAAAGCCATCGATTCACAAGGGGAACTCTATGACAAGTATTGTGACACCATCTCCACCAAAAACAAAGACATTTCTTATTCTTCTTGTGATGATGAAAGTGAGAGTGATTATGAAAGTGAAGGTGAGTGTTACTATTGAATGGTCAGTACAAATAAACCGTGTTTTTATTATCATCATGTTGCTTTTTTGTATATGTCAAGGCCCCATGTGTTGTCGCAAAGCACACTTTGTTGGTTGGTGCGCATGAACCATACATACTGTAGGCTTATCTGTCCAGAGTCTATCTTTCTTTGATAAGAGACACCAGACATGTGGCCCTCTTCGCCAAAGGCAGGGTCAACAGCCAGAGGTCTGATGAGCACTTCGTTGGTGCGGATATCATCTAATGTCTTCCACTCTTCGTCAGGCTCGACACGGCCAGGGATGCCACCAACGGGTGCAAGCTTGAAGGGAGACAAATAGCCAGCCCATCCTTTGAGAGTGGGATCTGGTGCTCCAGCGTTGGTTCTGCCATAGAGGCCTTCGCCTCTGCGGCTGTCACCATTGGTGCCTGGCACAGCTTCTTGTTTCCAAAATTTGTACAAGAGATGTTCCTTTTGCCAATCATTGACAGGCACTGAAAGGAGATAAAGCGCATGTTGGATCATGTTGATCTGTTCTCTCATGTTGTATTGAAGGCCTTGCAAGTTGGCCACCCGAGGATGGACGATAGATGTGCCAAGAGGATACAATGTGTCTGACTTGAAGCGTCGGGCACCACCCACAGTGGTAATGGTCTTGCCTTGGTCTCTATAACTATTTTTGCTCCTTCCAAGCGTTCTTGGCACATTTCTATCTCCATGTTCATCAACAAAGTCTTGATCTTGGTCAGTGAGCTTGCCTTCCAGTCGACCAAGTTGGGCGTCAGTTGTATAATCAGAAGCAGGGTAGGATGCTTCATAGTCTTTGGCCTCACGTCCTTCTTTCCACAAAGTGAGCGGTGAAATGGGGTGAGGTGTACTGTCTTCTTCTTCACTCTCTTCACTGGCAGAGAATTCACGCTCATAGGCACGATCGAGCAGGCTCAACCGTATGGCTTCTTGCTTGAGCCTCTGAGTGTGGCTCATGAGCATGGAAGCAGCAAGGCGTGCATCCCAATAGCCTTTGTGAGGTTCAGGCAATCCATCCACTGGTAATGGGCCCACTTGTCAAAAGGGTGGCTTGCCTGGAGGTTGTACATGTATACTCTTTCCAGTTGGAAAGAAAATGGGCACATAATCATTGGACAAGTTCAGAAAAGGCGAACGGTCTTGTGGGTAAGGTTGACCGATGATGGCATATGGAGCCACTTGGATGTCGTTGGGCAGTTCACTTGGGTCCTCTGTCTCATCATCAAAATCTTCAACAAAATAGATGGGAGGCAAAAAGTGTTGATGGACATGAGTGATTGCATTGGACATGTCTGTTGTGATTTCTCTGTCTTGGTAGCCATACTGTGCCAAAAAGTTGGACTCTTGGTGAATGTCGTCCAAGTCAAAGATGGGCTCACTGACTTGTGCTTCTTGGTCGTTGAGGTATGTGTGCAATGCCATGACCCTGGCAGGACCGTATATTTCGTGTTCTCTAGTGGGCACAGTGTTGGGTGGTGGTGATGGGTATGCATTGTGGTAGAGACCGAGCACTTCATTTTCAACATCAAAAGCATTCGGCCTAAAGTAATTGGGATCAAGAATGCCATTCTCCCACCAGATGTGGCGCGCCATTGCCCCAATGCCAAGATGATTGGGTTCCATGCGATGGGTGCCCATGATGAAGACGTAGTCTAAATCTTCCATGAGTCTGTCAATGTTGACATGGTATTCTTCATTTTGGTCAAGAGCAAGTGGTGGCAGTGGGTTCATTTCGTAATCGCGAACCAAAGTGTATGCCATGTAAAGCTCATAGAGCGCTGACTTTTTATGCCATTCAGGAAGTTGTGGGTTGTCTGGGTCTGTCCTGTACTGCATGTTGTGGCCTCTTATCACTTTGCCATTGTTGCCATCGAGTGTGCCAGTGGCCACCAATGCAACACCAGAGGTGTACATTTGTCTGGCACGGTCGAGATGCACTTTGGCCTTTTTGAGGCGAGTCAATATCTCATACTCTGGCGAACCTTGGTCCTCACCATAGAGTGGGCCATGCGCCTTCCTCTTATCTCCTTGCTTTCTTCTTGGCCATCCATCACTCGTGATGCTGTCTCTCTCTTGGCGGTCGAGAATGGCATCTCTGCAAGCAATGGGATTGTCACTCTGCAGACAGTCATATGCCTCTGTGGTTGCTCTGCCTGGGTAGTGGTTTTCATCATTGCGTGACCTCAAGAGTGCCTTTGCTGTGGCTGTATTTCTCTTCCACACAAAATTAAGATCTTGGGTGGCAGGCAAGAGGCTCACATTGTATACACCAAAGTCACCATGCGACACATGCCTCGATGTGTACCTGTTGGCACGAGACATTATAAATAATAGACAAAGAAGAAGAAAAGGATAGAAGTGATAGTGATGATGAAGGTTGGACTTTATTTATGTGTTCTTTATTCTAATTTTTTACCAAATTGCTAGATCATCTTCCCACACACCAGCGCCAGAGAAGCCTGGTGCGTATGCTCCATAACCTGGATAAGCGCCATACATGCCATATCCACCAAAGGCGGGCAAAGCAGGCATGGAAGCGATGGGCAGTGTGGCAATTGCAGGCATGGCTCCCATTCCCCATCCAAATTCTTCGCCACCACCAAAGAACTCATCCTCATGTTCGCCATTGATATTGCAACTTTCAAGTTCAATGTCATCAGAGTTGAACAATTGGAAAATGTTGACCTTGGGAGGGACGCAAGTGCCAGCGGCCACCGTGCTGCCTGCAGAGAGCTCCATGTCTGTCATGACGACGTAGTTCTTCTTGAGGGTGATCGCATGGTCAAGGGTCACATCAACGGGCACAGGTTGTCCTGGAGGGAACTCTGTGCCAGGTGCGACTGTCATTCCGCTTGCAATGGTGCTTCCCTTGGGTATGATCATGGAACCTATGATGGCCATGTTGAAGGGAAGCGGCATGTTGGCCCTGACGAAGAAACCAGGCCCAATGATGGAACCTGTGGTGAGGGTAGTCTGATTGATCAGTGTGATGGCCTCACCTATGGTGATCGGGTTGGGCAATGACACATTGGCAGGGATCACAAACCCAGGAGGCAAGATGGAAAGTGGAGGAAGGCTTGCTTGGCTGGAGACTGTGATGCTGTTGGGAATAGCAAAGTTGCCAGAAAAGGCAGTGGACACAGGAAAGTAGCTTCCCACAGTGAGCATGGCGCCTGGTGTGATGGTGGGCAAGTTTGTGCCAGTGAGCAGAATTTCGCTTGGCAATGGTGTCCCAGAAGGGATCACTGTGCCTACCAGAAGCATTGTGCCTGCAGGCAGCGTGATGCTTCCCATATATTGAGTATCCACAGAAAGATAAGCACTGTTGAAGAGAGTGAATCGAGAAGTAGAAACAGAACCAGCAGGGAATGTGAACCCAGGTGGCACAGAGACACCAGGGTAGAGAATGGTACCTTGGGGCAGGTTCTGACCGGCAGCCAAGGTGAAGCCAGGCTTGATGACAGAGCCATTGATGAGGGTCGTGTTGGCACCAAATGATGATCCTGTGGGCACAGTGAATGGTGCAGTTGTGGTGATGGGCACAGTTGTGGGTGTGCTCGCAGCAATGGTGCCTCCACCAGGGATGCTAACAGCGACAGGAAACTCTGACCCGATGGGAATGCTCACACCAGCAACAAGGTCAATGGTGGAAGTGGTCACTTGAGTGCCTGGGATGGTCATGTTGGAAGGTCCCACTCTGAGGTTTCCAGAGAGCACGATGCTTGTGTTGAGCACAGAGAACATGCCCAGAGTGATTTGTCCTGTAAGAGTGTATTGCGTGTTGGTCACTTGGGCAGTCTCCAAAGGCGCGTTGGGCGGCAGAACAGTGCCAGGAGACAGAATGGACTCTGCAGGCAGGATCAATCCATTGCTGAATGTTGAACACTGATGGAGAATGATCTGGTTTTGGATTGTGATGTTGTTGGTGAGGATGCTGCTGCGTGCAATGATGGTCCCACTTGCTGGTGTGATTGAGATGTTGGTTGTGATGGGAGCATTAATGGGCAAGTTGAAGGTGATCACAGTGTTGCCAGGAATCACTGTGCCTGGCGCGATGACAGAATTCATGGGCAGAGCGAGTTCAGATTGAAGCAAAATTTGAGTGGCCAGCGTTGCCATGGTCAGCAAGATGGTACACTTGTTGATCGTGGATCCGGCTGGAATCTTTGCGCCAGCCATAAACATCATGTCAGTAGCCAGTTCATTCAAGCCATTGGTGGTGATGGACGCATTGATCGTGCTTCCCACAGGCACCACGCTCCCACCCATCAACATCATGGGACCACGAGTCACATTCAACGGCTCATCCATTTGTGCCTGCGTGGATGTAGTCATCATCTCTGGCGCCATGGCCCCTGCTTTGAGCACAGTGCCTCTCTCCCAAGTGGAACCCCGCGCAAAGTGCACGCCAATGGGTATCTCTGTTGGCTCATAGATGCCTATATTTCTGGCAATGCTGCACATTGTTGTTAGTTGGTCTTCTTCTTTTCTTATTACTATGGGCTGACAAAATGTCTGCTGTTGATCTTGCTCTCTTATAAAAATGTCAGAGCTTGCCAACCCCTTTTAAAAGATTGCACACAAAAAGACCACACGATGAATTCACTTGTCAACAACAACACACTTGCCATGATGAGCCAAAAACCTTTGACCCACAAACCATGTGTACGCGCCAAAGCATTCATGTGGCAAGAACACCTGACAACAGTTGTGTCTTTTTAATGAGTGAACATCACACAGTGGATGATGAGCAAGTGTTGTATTTATTGATGACATCGAAATACACAAATAAGGCCAGGACATTCGTGGTTCTCCTTGCCATTTGACAGCAAAGCAATGTTATGCTTGTCTATATCAGACTGGTGGTGTCAAGTTCTCTCATCAGCTCCAGGCTTAACACGAGAATCCTTTGAATTGCAGCTCTTTGTGATAACAAAGGTCAATCATAGCGGGGATCTCTTTTTCTCATGTTAATGATTGTATCACTTGCCATCATAGCTTGCATGCATTCTATCTATTATGTCAGATGTTAAGAGAGACAGAGTGTGTGTCAACGGCCATGACACCCATGCTGACTCAATGGATTGCCTCTTTTTACTAATCCATTGTTCACACAGTTCATTGATTTCTATGATCCATCAAATTGTGAATGTGTGCACACAGCTTAATGCCATCATCATTTGGAGTCAAAAATGAGCTCAGATGCAACCCTTGAACATCATATTGTTGTTCAAAGCGCAAAGGAGAAGAATACATATGCACAGTGAGAAGGATTGCTTGCAAAAATTAGTCCCTTATGAACAAAAAAATGATATTGCAGCCAAAAAAGAAAGATGGCTTGTGCAAAAAGTGGCCAACATTCTTTTGTTGTTGGATGTTGAAGACCAAAGATGACCCAACTTTTTTTTGACAACCAACTTTGGACATGGACCAACTTTTTTTTGGTCAACCATCTTTGGTCATGACCCCAACTTTTTTTGAGCGACCAACTTTGGACATGGACCAACTTTTTTTTGGTCAACCATCTTTGGTCATGACCCCAACTTTTTTTTGACAACCAACTTTGGACATGGACCAACTTTTTTTGGTCAACCATCTTTGGTCATGACCCCAACTTTTTTTCAACAACCAACTTTTGGTCATGGCCCAACTTTTTTTTGGTCATGATAGTCTTCACATTTGGTGGTGGTCCATGTAAGTTGGCCATCCACCACTTTTTTGTTGTATGGCCACTATATGGCCAAGCATATCACAGGTGGAGACCAGAAATGATGATGCAGAGCATATTATATATACTTTATCTTCCATTAAAAAAAAGAGAGAGACTAAATCTTTCTTCTTTCTGGTGTACTGCCATATCCTTTTACTACACAGAAAGGGTGTTGCTGTAAATCATGGGCCATAAAAAGAAGAAAGATGATGATAACAAAAAGGAGCAGCAGGAAGGAGAAGAAGATGGATGCTTTCCATCGCTTTACTCAAGTGATCGAGGAGGATTGACAAATCTAGGCAAGAGATATTTAAAGTATGGTGCTATAATACTTGGGCTTGTGTTGTTGCTGGCAGTGTTGATCAAATTTTTAACCAAGGAGGCACCCAAGCGCTACAATGACAATTTCATCAAGAGCATCCAACGCCTCGTCAAATATGCCACACAGGAAAGTGCCCTCTTGCAACAAGATGAAAATCCTGTCTTTGCTCTAGTGCATGCCTTGATGGCGCTGGCGTATGCCAAGATGGCAGCCAACATGATTCCCATCAAAGACAGCAAGTGTGCCACCAAAGTGGACCTTGCTGAACTCATTCTCATGTTGGAAGACCAGAGAGACAAGATCATACAGAGAATGAGTGAACTCTATCCAGACTTACAGCCTGATGGGGTGAACACCATATACACCAACTGGTTGGCATGATACATGTCATATTATGATCATAAAACAACATTTTATTATTTATAAAGTCTGCTTATTACACTTTTGGCGTGGAGTACTTTTGCTTGAAGTATCTCTTGTAAATGGGGTCGCCTTTGTAATCGTACTCATCTCTGTAGATGATGATGCTATCGATCACTTCTCTAACTTGGTCATTTAGTTGATGTGACCAGACATCATTGGTGGTGTGGTACAATCTCACATCCTTGTAGTGGTCCTTGTCTGTGGCAACTGTGGCGATGTATGCAATGTAGGAAAGAATTTGATTAAAGGTGGGATAAGCGCGGTAGACGCTGTTCTCAAACATGTTGGTGAAGAGTTTGGTCTGATCAGCATCCACTCCTTCTAATGTGAGTGTATAAGGTCCACCTTCAGGATAGAAATTGAACACAGAAGCCATTGAGTCAGGAAGTTTGTCATCATTGAACAGTCTCTCAAATCCAAGCTCTGCATGGAGGATCATAGCAAGCGTAGCGTCAATGCGCTTGGTGTCCTTGATGTCCTTTCTGTTGTAAGCAGAGAGTCTGTCTTTCTCTAGGGTGGGAAGTTGTGCGAGCACACCCATGTGGCCAGCATCCATGTTGTCAATGATGGCAAAGAGGATGAGACAGAGATTGTCAAGTCTAAAATATTCAAAGTCTCTCAAAATTTCTGGTGACTCTGCCAAGTTGCTCTTTGGGTCGATGCGGATGGAGAGTGAGCACTGATCGACATACTTGTTGGGTCCCTTTTGGTTGTTGAGATTCCTGCCACTCATCTCATGTATGTATGTGAGATTCTTCGTGCCAGGGAATTGAATATTGGATTGGATTCCTGCTTCATCAGTGTTACATAGGATCAACGATCCTTCAATCTTATAATGGTTAGAGCCAGATGGGAATTTGCCAAGCTCATCAGAGGACCTCTCAATCAGTGTAAGTTCAAGGCTTTCAAGGTGCTTGCAGCCAATTGTCAAGATGTGGAGAGAATTGGCAAGAAGAGTTGCTGTCTGATTGTTGTCTGTTGACGGTGGCAAGTGCAGCCCTTGTGATTCGGCAGCCTTATTGAGCGCAAGGAAGAGCTTACCATTGAATACTTTTGGATCAAAAAGTTTTCCACCATGATGCAGACCTTTGCTTGCCACGAGGAAACCTTTGAGTCTTGTGGATGCTGGATCTTCATCTACAATGACATAGGCCTTCATGCCATGGGGTTCCCATGTGGCAGGATCAAGCATCATCTTGATAGTGTTCACATCAATAATGCCAAGCGACTCTAAGAATGAAGCACGGTTAGTTTTGTCGGGTGCAGATACAAGCAAACCGTCAGCAAGATAGAACTCGTATTGCAGAGTATTTAGCAGACCCTCATTAGATATGAATTTGTTATGCCACGTTGCATACTCGAGCGACTTGAATGTTTTCAGTCCCTTGTTGTTTTTGGAATTCTTGTTTGTCACACAAAGGAGTCGTCTGCCATGGTGAGTGATGCACGTCTGACGAAGACACTTGCCCAAGAACTTCTTTGGATTATCTGATTCTGAAATGTTGATCTGACGCCAGGCATCCTCAACAAGATTGGAATGGAAGTGGATTATGTTATTTGTCATGGCCATGTTGAATGCATTATAGAGACGCGCTGGGAACTTATTAAGCCTGATGCTTTGCATAAAGGCCAAGTAGATGGCAAGGAACAACGAGCTTGTCTCCACTTTACCACCAATGCCCAAGATCATCCTCATGTTGTCAGAAAAGTTCTTATAGTTGCCATGGACATCATTATGTTCAAATGGTACAAGACCCTTGTTCTTTTCAATGTATCAACCCACTTCCCAAAGCTTGGTGGTATCTCCCTTGGTGTCCACATAGTTTATCGCTTTGGCCTTTTCCCAAACACCCAATGGACCATTCTCTTTTGAGAATTTCTAAAGTATGTCATAGGCCTTGTGATATGTCTCAGGCTGAGCAACTTGGAACATTTTCATCAATGCCTTCCATTTGGTCTTCCATGCATCAGGCGTCTTCTTTGTACCCAATCGCACCACTTGAGCCTGCTTTGTATTTACTGGGGCATCTTCTTGCACAAAGGGAACTTCAAGAGTGATGGAAAGATCTTTTGGTATAGAATCATCTGCATTGCTACTTGATGTTGCAGGTGGTGACAAAGAAGAGGCAGGTGGTGAACCTCTTTCTTTGCCTTTATCACTCTTAGGGTCATTGGATGCTGCTTCCCCATGGGTCTGCTGTCCCAATTGTTCCACGATGGGTTGAATGCTGTCTATTTGGGATTGAATGGCTTGCGTGACTCGTTCAGCATCTGGGCTGATGGGAGCTGACTGATTAAGTTGTCCGCTCTGTGCAAGCACTCCTTTGGTCATTGGTGCAGTGGAATTGTTCTCTGCAACATGCTTGGGATCCTTTTCAGAAGGGAGAATGGGGACAGAGCTGCTCTTAGTGCCAATGTGTCTATCAGGTGGATAAGCAGGAGTAAGGAACATGTCAATACCTGTAAATACATCGTCCTTGATGGACATGATTGCATTGATGAGCAGGGTCTGGAGCACGAGAGGGTCAAAGGTGGTGGCCAAAATTTTGTTTGTGTTCAAGAGTGTCAAGAGACGCAGCAGGTGTGTAGAGGTATTCTCAGTGATGATGCTCTTGACCTGCATGATGTCCTTGTTGAAAAGCTTCCTCACTGCGACTAGTGTGTGATTGTCATTGCGTGCATATTCACCCTTGGCAACTCTGTTCTTGATGATCTTCCTCGCCAGGTTCTTGACTTGGGTGTCTGACAGCTTGACGTTGGTGCTCAAATTCTTGGGCAAGCTTTTAGTGATGTCCAGGTAGACTTCGTTGATAATTTCGTGGGCAATCTCGCGTGTTGCCTTGGCCCTTGAAGAGTTGTAATCTTTCAAGATCTCCTGATCTTGTTCACCATGGCTGTGATGCCCCTGTGATATTCCAAGGCACCTTTCTTGAACAATTGTCTCCTCTCTTTGAGCAATCTCTCAGCTGTCTGCGTCGCCTCCACCACTTCGACCTCTCTTGTGTAATTCTCACCATCCAGAGCAGACAGCCTCTCAGCCACATTGACAGCGCTCGTGTCATCATCAGTTACTTGTGGTGAAGATCTCCGCGGCGAAGAGAAGAGACCACTGCCCACAACGTTGGTCGCATTGCCCAAAGGAGATGACCGACCCTGTCCTTGACTACTTTTGTTTTTTCTCACTGGTGATGATGTTCTTGATACGACAGGTGAATCATCCTCAATGTCAGATTTTGAATACATGTCAGGTGATGGTTGTCTCTGGCGCGATCTGTGCACTGGAGGTTCCTTGTCACTAATTGGTACACCAGAACCACTTTTTCTCTTTGATGACGATGCATTGACACGAACAGGGCTCACACCTTGTCTGTTATTGACAACATCTGATGGTCTCAACGATGGCTGACTGTTGTTGATGCGGTTAGATAGTGTCACAACAATGGGTGCCTGCTGCTGATCACTTCCAATGAATGTGTCAGGGTTTTTGAAGAGGTCTGCCAATTGTTGTTCTTCTTCAAGCGAGAGTCTGTATGGTTCATGCTCACCGTGTGGAAGTTCCAATTCTTTACCAATATTCTCCAGAGGTGCACCACGTGCGATGTTCGCCTTCAAGACTGGTGATTGTTGTATCACTTGTTCCAATTGTTGAAACTCTTGAGGATAAATGACTAGAGGCTGATTCGGAATAATATCTTTTCCAGCAGATTCAGAATAGGGCTTTTGGCTTCCAGCACTTCCATATGGGTTATTTCACAAAGCTTGAATGATGACAGAGTCATTTGACGAAGTGCTGCTTGTGGTACCTTGTGATAATGATGACGATGATAATGAATCACCTGGCAGTGAAGGATTGTTGATGACAGTGGCTGCTTGTTCTTCACTGTTGTGGTCAGAGAGGGCTGCTGTGTTGACAATGAGGCCAGCGACATCAGTCTCATTGGTTTCAAGCCCGAGAACCTGACTAACGGCACTAACAGTGTTAGCAAGCATGGTGTTTTCTTCGGCGGTCATTGTGTTGGTGCTGATTTCATTGACCAGATTCACCAAGTCATTCAGATCTTGCGTGGTGGGTGCAATATCTTGATCTCTGGCAAACCCACCAGGCAATTCATTGTTTTTGTTAGATATTGCTGTGACCTCAGCAGGCAGTTGTTCGCCGGGCTTGGTGATGATGCCATCAGACACAATGGTCGCACCTCGAATGGCCTTGTTGGCACTGTTGTTGAGTGAAGTGAGTGCCTTGGTCAACGAGCTGGGGCCACGACGCTTTTCATTCAAGATCATATCCGCCTGATTTTTAAAGGCAGACCATTTGGTGTTGACTGCAGCGATACAAGCATCGATGGATCCCTCACCTTTGCCTTGGTCCTGAATGCCTTGAAAGAAAGACTTGACGACTTTCTTGGCAGGCAGATGTGATCCCCCTGGGAAGCTCTCTTCTAAAACCTCTCTCAACTCATCCTTTGCCCATGACATCCTTTTGTCTCTCTTGTGAAGAAGGCAGTGATGTCAACACTTTATATCTCTCTTTTTGTGAGGGGAAAGGAGACAGGTTGTGAGAGTGTGATTTCCCCTCCTTCCTTTTTACTACTCTAACACTCACAATAAATAATGGAGCACCAATATGTGACAAAGTTCACACAAAGACTAGTGATTTATTCATTGCAATTGATGCAATACAAGGTACAGATACACCCCCATATTATCCTTGACCTGGTTCTTCTTTTTGTTCAAGAATTTTGACATCCAGCCTCATCAATCCAGCCAACTTTTGCAAGAGCATATCGACTTGTGCCTTTGCTGACATCGGCAATATCACTGCAAGCGCTAATGGCTGATTGACTTCATTTTCTGAAATGACATTTTGCACCATGCAAAAAAGGTTATCCAGTGAATATGTATTATGGAGAGATGCATCAATGATGAACATTTTGTCTTCCCATCTTCTGTATTCATACTGGACAATTGTATCGAGGATTTCATCCAAAGCATCCCCATAATGATACTTTCCACATTCAATAGACACATGTGGCTCTATGTTGATGCTTGGAAAGTGTACTTTTATTGTTGACTGCAGCGATTCAAAGCCTTTAGCATTGGCACACAACAGATGAATTACATTGCGTGGTGCACCATCATCATTTATCTCTTTCAACACCTTGCATATGATATCCTCTTCTTCTTTCGGTTTGGATAGTAGTATAATGTACAACTCGTCGTTGATCACATTGTTGTTGCATGTTCCAGATTTGCTTTTGTAAGGATTTCTCTTGCGAGTGAAAATGCTTGTGTTGTCCTTGTCCATGACATTTGTGCGCTTGCGATAGTCCAAGCTGTATTCATGTCCATTCACTGTGAGTTTCACATTCCTTGGGTCGAATCTTTTTGATCCGCTTATGATGTTCATAAACAATTTTTCAACAGGCTTTTCTCTTTTGGTCACGTTGATGCTAATGCCCACTGAATTTGTGAATTCATATGGTATGATTTCCATTATGTGTGTATTTTGTGACATTGCAAGCATGACATTACATATGTTATTGACATGGTTTATTGTTGTTTGAAATGATTTCATGCCATTGTTGCTGCAATGATCATGTACTCTTTGAATGGATGATCAATGACACTGATGTAAAAGCGGTTCTTGAAAAAATATGAATCACACAAAAAGCAAGCATGTGGTTGAGTGAACAGAGGTTGCACTTTGAAAGGTAAACTTTTTCCATGAACACAAGAGCACAAAGGAACCATAAAAGAAAGTTGAAAATGACATTTCCTCCATTGCTTGAACACACACAGTATGTTCAGACACATTACTTTGGAGCAACACAATATTGCAGCAAGTCACTCCTCTGGTTTCTTTGGCCAACTTCCACACAATATACTGCAACAACTAGCGCGCTTCCTCGATACAGCTGGATACTTGTCCCTCACTGCGTGCAACTGTTATCTGTTGCTCAGCCTGTCTAACGCTGATGTTCTTGAAGATGCAATTGCTGTTGTCAGAGATCATGAATATGTGGAGGCCTTCAAGGAACTTTGCAAGCGTCGTATCATGCCTTACCCTAAACCTGGGGGTCGAAATGTGGCTCTGTCTCTCAAATATATCAACTACTCTGCACCATTGACTCCATTCTCTGGATTGCCCGCAGCCATTCTTTGCAACCTGATGCACCTTGGACATACCTCATTAATTGCAGAGCATGCAGTTATCTTGTATGAAAAAACAGTCATTCTACCCATGTGGATTGAAGAGCGCAAGGGCAAAAAGGAGATCATGTGGTTGCCGTTTGACTGGATGAAAGGCTTTTGGCCTCTCATGTGTAAATGTGTGATGACGCTAGTTGATCGCATGACAAACACAATGGCGACTGTAGATGATGCTTGCCAGAACCAAGTGCTCAATGAGTATCTGTCGCTCACTTTGCTGTGCAATGGATGCACCCTTGATGATCTGTCAGAACGAGGGAGCAGGTGGTGGGAACCTTTGTGTGAAGTGTATGATGCCAAAGATTGGAGCACAATTCTCACGCATGTCAAGGATACGCGCGGTCTTTCACCCATGCACAGGATACTTGAATACGTGTTGCGCAAGCCAAGATACACGCCTTCCCAAGAGGAATGTTACATATTGCCTCGCATCAGCCAACTCAGGAGCATGGGCAGAGACTCTTTGGGAGACATTAATGTTGATAGTGTGTTTGAACGCATTGCATGTCACAGCAGCGTGAGGATTGCACAGTCTGTATTTTCGCTGGGAGTGCCAGGGCTCTCATGGAATGATTTCCAGCAACACAAAGAGAAATTGAAAATATCGATTGACTCAAATATCCCGCGTGTATTGTGCATGTTGGACCCAAATCTAGGCCTAGATTACATACGACAACTGAAACCAATGAGAATGCCATGCTTACACGTCAGCGATCCTCTCAGGGATGCAATCTATGCAAAGCATAAAATTCCAAAGTTACAAGTGCCAGAGGACATTGACCAAGCAGCGATAAGCAGAGTGATTTCATGCGAGGGTGAACAGGCACTCATTGTCAAGACAACCACATCTGGCACAATTCACAAGAGACATCATTTTGGCCATGTTTTGAGTGCTGCGCTCAACACGGACAACGTCAATGTGTTGCTAGAGCTATGTAGCATGGTGGCCATTGACATGGATTATGTGAACATGCATGCTGGCAAGATGGGCTGTTCCAACATTCTGTTGCACCTCCTTGACACTGGCAGGATAGACTTGGCACAAGTGTTGGCTGGCACAGCGTCAGCGTCCAATGTACTTCCATTCATCTTTTTGCTAGAGTTGGGCGTGCGCACCACTGCAGCTGACGATGCAAAGGAATGGTGGAAACCATACTTGGTTCCTCGACTGCCCGATTACCCCAGAGGGTGTGATGGCGCGACCACAGATGGTGATACCAGCAGAAAGTTTTTAAAGGCAATGAACAATATCTCTTCTTCTGGTAAAGTAATGCAACGTGCTACAATACGTCACGCTTTGGACCTGAACAATATGGTGAAATTTTCTGTCATGATGCGTGCCAAATATCAAGATGATGGTTACATGTTTGCCAAGGCCATCGAGACACAATCCTACGAACTAATACAAGAGGTCATGAATCGTGGGCTTCCTTTGTGTAAAGCAGTAAAGAGGCCACATGAGGATGGCAGCCACGAGCTTGTGGTGAAAGTACCACGAGTGTGTTACGAGAACCATTCACAACAATGAATGGGCATATTGTTGTTGAAATCAAAAAATTTATGTGCAACTTGTTGGTGTATTTTTGCTGATGAATAAAAAATCAACAGTGGTTTATTTTATTCACAGGTTGTCTATGACTACACCAGCCCAACCTTCCAACAGTCTAACTCTTTTATCACGATCGTGGAAGGCAAGGTAGACAATGGTGTTCTGTGGTACGTCCTCTCTGTTGATTCGAAAATGGGTAAAATAGGTGTCAAAGATGAGTTGGGCAGGCACGGCTTGATTGTATTCACTGCATTCAACGTAGGGTTGATGCCAGATAATATTATTTTTGCATGCACATACCTTGAAAGGAGCACCTGCTGCTACATTTCTGCTAGTGCAATCACCTTCAGTGTAGCCTGTATACCATTGCTCAATTTTGACACTTGGGTCATTAGGTCTTTGTGTGCAAGTCTTTAGAAACTTATGCAAGGCATTGTCTTGCGCTTGCATGGTGTCTTTGTTTGTTGCACATACTGAGAAATTGTCGTAGTCTGGGAGATATGAAACAAGTGGCCTGCCCGAAACGTCGTCGCCCAATCTATTGTATGTGTCGAGAGTTAGTCGAATGAAATCACCAGACTGTTGTTTTGAGTCCCTCACCACCAAAACATTTTTCGTATAACCATCAGTCTCCAAGTTCCGGTCGCTTGATAATACAAAGTCAATGATCAACGCCTTGTATTCGGCTGGCACCCTCATGTAGTACGTGTTGCGATCTTGGTTCATGCCAAACTTTGACTGTGAGACTGGTCTGATTTCATAATAATAATAAGGCATTGGATTGACTTTGTCCATCACAATGTTGTCTCCATGGAAATCATTGTGAGTGAATCCCAAGAGCTCCTGGGCAGTGGAAAGGGCCAGCACAATCTGTGCCTGAACAGAACGCATCCTTTCTTCAATTACATTGGTTTGTGTCTTACCATCAAACCAACCATATGCTGTATCTGTGAAAGATGTACTTCCTCCAAGCTCTGATGTGCTGATCAGGGCAGGTGTGGCACTTAATCCCGATACAGCAAATCCAGCCTCGCTGCCATAAAAAAATGGAAAGGTGGGTGACGCAAAGGTCTCTCACAGCGTTCCACACAGGTAAGCCCCTATGGTTTCCACAAAGACCGATGCATTCTGATTATTCATGCTATCAGTGACAATCTTGAACATTTTGTTGAAGTCAACCACAAAGTAGTTGATCAGTTTTATGTCATTGCTTAGCGAAGATGGGTTTGCCAGCCTATAAAGATCTTCAAGAATACGCTTGTTGTAAATATGTTTCGCAGTGATTATTGTTAACACTCCATACCATTTTTCATAACCGATAGCTTTCAGCAAATCAGTTGGTTTAAAAGCGGCGGGATTAATCTTGAGAATGTTGAACAATACATCATACAAGACAGTCAATTTGTGCCACAATGGACCATCAACCAGAGTTTCAACCTTGATGGCTGCCTTCACTTTGCCAAATGCTCGTCCTGATGGTGTTGTTTCTGGTGTGGTGTACCTCTCCTTGATAGATTTGTAGTTTTGGTTTATCACCTTGGTGTCCTGTACGCTGCCTTCAAAGACCGTGCCCTGTACCCCAGACCCAAGTATTTTTTCAAAATGCAATACATTAGATAATGCATGTGACGTTTTTATGCCCAGTGCTTTTAAATGTTCATGCCAATTCATGACCCCCTTGTCAGTGATAACATGTATCAATTGATCAAATGGCACATCATTTATGTGATTGTTGAATACATTCAAGAAGAGTGATCTAATTGGCTTCCTCGGAAACTTCATCAAGTAGGCTGGTTTTGTACCGTCTATGCAAGCACCAGCAAAGAGAGTCCTCACTGCTTCCATGTGGGTCAATCCTTGCCAAAGGGGAGGTAGGGCGCCAGATGACACAGTATACTCATCCAACTTGAATGCTTTTTTAGCTTCGATGTTATCAGGCTTTTGTTGGTCATCGCGTATCATGTAGACGGTCGTTGGATACTGTTGAGTATGTGATATGGTGGACAGGCAAGCCCTTGCAAACAGTGAATTAAAGTGGGCCCTCAATAGCTCTGAGAGCACCTTATTGTCATCATCATCTTTATGATGTTGAGGTCGCCTTGTCAGACGTAGTAATGAGGTCATGTTCTTATTGCACCAAGCAACAAGTCAAGTCACTTTTACCTTATTACCTCACAATTGACCCACATTCACCAACACACAATAAATGTCATCATTATTATCTTCCCAGTGCATCATGCTAGATAAACTCCGATTTAGAAAAAACTAAATTCAGTGAATAATTGTAACTTAACTTGACAGACAAGTGGTAAAATAGCGTTGTGTGGTGTTATCTTAGTTGTTGTTGTATTTGTGTTTCTGCTATTCTTTCTTCTTTCTCTGTGTGCAAAAGGCATCACTGACAATGCATTCGGACATGGTTAATAAGGGGCAGTTGGACTATCCAAAATACAAGTCAGTGTATGAGGACTATGAACAAGAAGAAGAAGAACCTTTTGAGTTTATGGACATTGCTGAATTTGTCGAAGAAGAGGATGGCCTGATGGACATGGATGAGTATACCCAAATGTTGAAGAAGGAAAATGAGGAGGCGCTCAAGGACCCTCGGTTGGCTTTGGAATGGGAGCATGACACTAAAGCAGGCATCATCCATTTGGGTTGAAAGGCCAAGATCATGTCGGGTCGTCCTCAAGAAACCATCTTTGATGTACCAGAACAACTGTATTTGCAAGTCAACTCTTATCAGATCGTGCCCTCCTTTATGTTGGGCAAAGGTGATGAGCAATATAACCACTTTGACAAGCAATTCAACAAAAAGTGTCCCTACCCATTTGGCAAAGAGGGAGCCGCCAAGAGGGCCGACATGACCTTGTCAGCCAAGTCTGTGATCATCATGTTGGGGTGCAACAAAAGTGGCAGGACGATCTCAATGGCAATTCACAATTTCAAGTTTTTCTTTTATGTGCAAGTGCCCGATGAATGGACCAACTATGACATGAAAGACTTGGCCTTTGATTTGGCCAAGGCGATGAAGTACAAATTGCCTGACATGAAGCACACTGATATTTCAACCATGCAGACCAAGCAGAAAAAGTTGTGCTTTTGGCAGCCTGACTTGGCCAACAAGGATCCAGTCAAGAGGAGACTCAGCAAGATGTTCAACTATTGTGAAATGTCCTTTCCATCATATGGCATGATGCATGAAGCCTTCAGTTGTCTCTCTCATGGCATATTCCACACAAAAGACCGCGGCGAGCCCATACCATTCAATGCAAAAAGAGATAAGGTGGTCTATGTGGTGGATGAAGCATCGTTGTCACCAGAACACAAGTTTATGGACAAAGTGGATTTTGCCCCTTGTGGATGGGTTCGGATAGCCTGTTGGGATGTCCCAGACAGATATTATACAAATTGCCAGATTGAAGTCAAGGCGCACTGTGGTGCAATACAATATGTGGAGAATGACAATAGTGTGGCTCCTTATTTAATATCAAGTTGGGATATTGAAGCACTTGGAAGGAAGGGTTACATGCCAAGGGGACGCCACTTGAGGGACAAGCTCATCTGTATCAACACATACACAGAGATCTATGGTGTGCCCAACAGCAAAAAGTGGCACCAAAGCTTTTACACAAGAGACACAACACAGGTGCCCGGCGTGGAAATGACTCAATGTAGAGATTGCAGAGATGTGGCAGAGAAATGGAGGGACTATATCTGTCTGGACATTCAACCAAGTATCATGTTGGGTTACAACACCAAAGGCTTTGATTGGCCATTTCTTGTCGATAAAGTGAAAGCCCACAGCGCACAAAATGAAGTGTCTAGGTTCTTCAGCATGGGCATCACTTTTGATGAATATCATGACATTGTGATCAAGGACCTCTCTTCTGATGCGAAAGGCGAACAAGACCTTCACTATTTGCCAATGAATGGGCGAATAGACATGGACGTCTTTTTCCTTGTGAAAGACAATTACAAGCTTATTTCATACAAGATGGAGAGTGTGGCCAAGAAGTACCTGCCAGATGATAACCAACAAAAGATAAACCTGCCTCATGAAATGATATGGTCCAACTTTGAGAGCGATGATCCTAACTTGCGAGCTCAGAACATAGAGTATTGCGCATGAGATTGCAAGATTCCTTTGGCCCTTGCCAAGAAGCTTCAATTTATCACCCAGCTCTTTGAGATGTCCAAAGTGACCCAAACCCTTGCCTCTGAAATTCTTGTACGAGGACAACAAGTCAAGACATGGTCCCAAATGGTGTACCACGGCCACCAATGTGGATTTGTCGCTGATTGCTCACCTGGACTTGATGAACTCAAGAAAATGATCCTCGCCTTTGTCCAATTGCATGGTGATGGTGATGACAAGCCACAACAACAACAACAAAAGGAACCACCATTGCAGGCACAACACCCTATAAAAGATGATAAAAAAGCAGCAGAGCAAGATGGCCAACACCAAGAGAAAAAGAGGAAGAGACCGCCAATCAGTATAGAAGAAGGAGAAGAAAGCAGCACAGCCGACGACATTGAGCCTATGGAGCCTAACAAATACAGCAAAAATAATGACACAAAACGAATATCCCAAGCGTTATCCTATGCCCAGCCTGATATTTTCAACAACAAAAAAAAGAAGAAAGGAGCTGACAAGAAAGGTTATGAAGGTGCTATCGTGTTGGATCCAAAATATGGGCACTACAAAGTGCCAGTGGTCACGCTTGATTTTGCATCACTTTATCCTTCCATCATGTTGGCATATAATCTGTGCCTATCCATGTTGGTCTTCCATGAGGCATACAAGGCGTTCTTGAGAGAGATGTGCACAGTGGAAGTCATCATGGAGGTGGATGAGAAATTGAGAGCAGAAACATTGTTCTGTGGTGATCGCAAGGCTTTGACCATCAAGAAGTTTACAGAGCCTGGCAATGATCCACACCGTATGACGTACATTGAAGTCTCTCCTGCAGAGGGCATGTCCTTCATGGTCGTGCAACACGAGGTCGGTGTGATCAAGTATGTGTTGACCAACCTGTTGGCACAGAGGAAGGCCGTCAGGGGCATGATGGAAGAGATGGAATCTTCTTCGATGGAGTACAATGTGTTGAATGGAAGACAACTTGGTCTCAAAGTGAGTGCCAATTCAGTCTATGGATGGACAGGCTCATTTTCAGCGTCAGTCAGTTGTCCACCCATTGCTGCAATGGTCACGTGCATTGGTCACAGCATGCTCATTCGCACAAAGACATACAGTGAGACCCACACGGACAAGTACATGTCGAGCATGCCACAAGAAGAGTGAGAGCGCATACAAGGGACGTTGAAACGGGTTGATTGCGTCTATGGTGACACAGATTCTGTCTTTTTGTTGATGGATGGCTTTGCCAATAATGCACAGTGTATCAATGACGCGTTCACTGTGGGCCATGCAGCTGCCAAGTACATCACAGCCAAGTTCCCAGAGCACATCAAGTTGGAAGTTGAAAAGTTGTATGTGCCATTTATTCTCTTCTTGAAGAAGAGATATGCTGGCAAAAAGTTTATGGAGAAGAAGTGGAAGGAGAAGGGAACCTATGACAGTCTTGAATGCAAGGGCCTCGAATGCGGAAGAAGGGACAACTGGCCTGTCTTTCGCAACACATACCAAAAGACGATGGAAGTGCTCTTGCTCGAGGAGAGCGATGAGAGCGTCATCAATCGCGTCATTGACTTTGCTGAAAAGGTCAAGGATGATAAGCTATCTGTGGATGATTACAGCAGCAGCAAGTCTCTCAAGAAATTAGAAAACTACAAGGGGCCATCCATGCCTGAACAAGTGGTCGTCACAATGAAGATGGCAGAAAGATGTGCAGGAAGTGAACCAAGACCTGGAGACCGTGTACCATTTGTCATCACAGAGAACATCGACGAAGACAAGGTAGCACCAAGAGCAGACGACCCTGAATACGTGAGAGACCACCCTGAGATCAAAATTGATCGCCACTATTACCTCGAAAGAGCTGTCAATGCCTTTCGCCGTCTGCTTGAGCCTTGCTACCAAAACTCTGAAAAGTGCTTTGAACCGCATGTGAGAGCTCTCAACCCTTTGACATGAGGACAATGTTCTTTCACCACACGCAGAAAACTGACCAACGATGAGATGCGCGCCCTCACCATCTCTCGACTCATACCCAGAGCAGCTGGCGAGGTTTACACACCCGTTGATGTACAAAATGAATTGAACAAAGAAGGCAAGAACATCAAGTGCGGCAACATCATCACCAAACTGTCCGCATCCTCTGCTGCAATCAAGGCCACACCCATCATGCTCATGCCATCTATCCACTTGAATGTACACAAGCAAGCCACTTTTACATCTATCATCAATGACTTTTCTGCCCATTCTGCACCCTGCATGACGAGCAACACACAATGACCTTCACCATCACCCAAATTTGCCCCCAGAAGAAAGGTTGCCACACTGATAGTGCCTTCCAACAACAAGGCAGTCTTTATTCAAGGTGAAGGTCACAAACCCACTACCACCACTGCCAAGAAACAACAAAACCGGCTTGGCTCGCTCATGAATATGTTTGATAGTTTGTGATCCATCTTGAACACTTTTGCTTGTTGTGTATGTGATACACAGTTGAATAAAGAATAATATCATTCATGTGAACAACAACAAGAAACCATAACCTGCATTGTTAATTGTAAAAAAAGTTGAGTCATGAAAGTTGGGTTGACTAAAAAAGTTGTGTCATGAAAGTTGAGTTGGCCAAAAAAAGTTGGGTCATGACCAAAGTTGAGTTGACTAAAAAAAGTTGGGTGATGAAAGTTGGGTTGGCCAAAAAAGTTGGGGTCATGAAAGTTGGTTGACTAAAAAAAGTTGGGGTCATGAAAGTTGGGTTGGCCAAAAAAAGTTGTGTCATGAAAGTTGAGTTGGTCAAAAAAGTGGAGTCATGAAAGTTGAGTTGGTCAAAAAAAGTTGAGTCATGACCAAAGTGGAGTTGCACATGTCGCTTTGGGTGAAATTGTGGTGCTGAGCCACTTTGAGTAGACTTGATCACAGACCATTCAACACTTTGAGTGAAAGAGTGGCTATACATATCATTAACCAACATCATTTTGAGTTGAAGAAGCAAAAAGTAGTCCAAAACATAAACCATTTTGTGTCGCAAAGTAGGACTTTCCCAATTTGGTCCCAAGTGGAATCATACACACATTGTTATCACTTTATTTTTTGTGTTCTTTTCGATTTCATGTGTTGTTCACAAAGCATAACTAACATATGTTGAATTAACACAGTGCACCACTGACAAAAATAACAATGGGCGTCAATGCTTTCAAATGTAAAAACAATGAAAGAATCATACAGTGTTCATTTTGTTATCAATTATGAGCAGGATTCTAGCGACAGTCATATAGTGTCCATGTATGACGCCTATTCTCATTTTTACAAGTGTCAATTGTTAGAACAACTCGATAGACGCAAAAGGCAGAAGATTCTTGGTGGTGGCCAGTATTGTTCACTTGATCCATCTTTGGGTCACTTTGCATGTCTTCCCAATGAGATAATACAACACATTGTGTCTTATTGTCCACTTGTGATGATTGCATTTACATCAAAGGCTATGTCTTCTTTTACGATGGCTGAGATCAAGAATGTTGAGAAAAACATAGCAAGGCACTGTGGTTTCAGCGACCCGAACCTCGTCGGCCGTGAATTTCCTGAGCTCTTGCAATACATGTCTGATCCAGACAATAGAATCTACTCGTATGATGATGACAAGACGAAGAGGAGGGAGCCATTGTTGCGCTATGTGCCTCTTTTGCAATCACCAAATGTTGAGGCTGGGAGAATCTTCTTCTTCATTGAGGGTTTATTGATGACCATCGAAAGACACTATACACACAACAATGTTATCTATAAGATGATGCAATTTTACAGTGACAATGGCAATGTGTACATCACATCTGCTGATGAGTTCTATCAACACTATTGTTATGGTGGCAATGGTGATGGCGGCGCATTCAGACAGATGCTTTCAACACGCAGTGATGTTCGTGGGAGAAAAAAACACACGCGCGCAAGCTTCAATGTCGCTTCAAATAACAACATCAAAGGCTCACAAGATGTGTTGTTGGAAGCCATAACTAGACTCTATAATGCGTGTTTTCGTATCATTGTCCACGAGCCCTATTCAAAAGACCTCATGTTGGACAACCTGAATCATTCGAAGGATGTATGGGACAATATCTATGTCAGAATGGCCGCGTTTAATGAGCTCATCTATGATGCAACAAACTACATCATCAGCAAACACAACAATCAAATGTGTCATCATGCCCAGTGACACTCAGCCTTGACTTTTGAGGCGTGTGCAGGCCAAAAAAGACACTACTGCACTTGAGATGATAATGCACTGCATGTAAATGGATTTGTTTTGTGTAATAAAAAAAATAATTCTATTCATTAGAATCAGACAACAGGTCATCACAGACACAGACCAATCTATAATAATCAGCACGCCAATATTTCACACAGTCCTTACAATATTGGCACTCTATAAATGTTTGTAGTGAATCAAGACATTTGATAGGAGCACCCTCAGCACCAATGTACTTGATCAACACATCGGCCTCTTCTGGTTTCACGTCAAAGTGGGCCACTTCCCAATAAGCTCCATCAGAAAAAGTGTTCTTTTCCAACTCATTGAATGCAGTGTGCCACTTGCTCTTATGTGTCTTGTCAATGATCGTGTATGCACTAAAGTGGTGTGACACATGATTATAGTTGTCTCTGTGAATGAAATGCACATAGCACTCTTTTGGATAACAACTTTCTTTCACCTCAGTCATCATGTTGTTGTTGGATGATGAAAAGACAGCAATGATGCAAAGAGCACACAATGTGCGTGTTGATGCTTCTTGTTTTCATGAGAATTTGGGGCTCAAACAATAATAAAAATATGTTTTGTGAATGTTTTACGTCATGATGCCAACTATGTGTCTGCTGACACTTGGTAGAGAACAGTGGATGTAAAAAGACAGGTTGGTTTGCTTTCTTTATTGCGAAGCATGATATGTGTGTGCTCAATAGTAACAGTCAATAATTTTAGTGTATCATTTTCTTCCTCCTTTGATACAAAGCAGCGTGAAAGTGGATGAAGTTGTGAACAAGAGGCTACTTCTCAAGATGTTCAAAACATTAACTGTATCACACACAACAAGAGTGTCTTTTGAAGCAGCACATTTATGATTATTATAATTTTATCTATATGTATGTAACGTGATGTGCGATGTTGATCATGCAAGAAGCCATATGAAGCACTGACTTTGTCAAGAGGCACACAAAGAGGGTCATTCTCACAGTGTCACTTGGCATGGTGTATTCGCTGTCTACTGGCAATGCCCATGCACATCCAACCATCATGCACATGAAGACAAAACCCCAAACCAAAAAAGAGGAAGAAGAACGAGCATGCATGCCTTTGTCACTCCTCATCCCCATTGACACCATGATTCGTATCCCCTATTCTTTATGATTCCACAATGAAAAAAATAAATCAACATGTATTTCATGAAAGTACAGTCGATCAAGCCATAAATATCTTTTTGCTCCTTTCTTTTTGTTTTTACCATCAACCACACACAACTATTAGCATAAAGCAGCAAACAAAGCCAACTGCAAACACACACTTTACTCTCAAAACCAAATAACAACAACATGGACGTTGAATATGATGCCTACAACAATGTGAATGTTAAGCTCACTGAATCTTTCTCCAAAGAGCATGTTGTGTGTCTCATTGCAGATTCAAAGGCAAAGAAAAAGAATGCCATTTGCTTTGATGTGTCAGGACAAGCATGGCCAATGATGAACACATTGTTTGACCTTGGAGCCACATTTCATCATGGCTTGAAGGATCATGCTTTTGTGGATCTGTGGATATCAGAAGGTGCGAACATTATCCCTTGTTATGCAAACGCGACAGGTGGAGTTGTTGTGGTGGCTGAGAGCTTGGATGGAAGTCATGTGCTCATGGTGCAGGAAAAATATGGAGTGTGGGCAAATAAGTTCAAGCACATCACAGGCACTATTGAAGCGAATGAATTTCCTCATGTTACAGCACTACGTGAACTTTTGGAAGAAGTTGGGCTTGAAGGAACGCTTGTGGGCATCTTTGCTGTCAACTTTATGATCAAGCAAAAATACGGCCTCAATAATGTATCTGTCTATGTCAAAGTCAAATGTGACCACATGCTTCCTTTCAAGATCCAAAGAAATGAGATCATCGAGGCCAAATGGTTCCCACAAAATCAGTTGGAGGCTCTCTTGGGACCAACTGATGTGAAAGAGAGTGTTCAAAAGCAGCTGATCATTCACCCCCTTGCGTGTGACTGGCTTGCACTCAAACATGATTCACCTATGATGAAGGGAACTCACAAAGGACCTTTCAAATATATTGTTCATCCTTGAACACCACAATAAAAAAATGTAACACCATTTGGTGTTATTGTTTACCAATGACTTGATGATTTCATCTCTCTCTTTCAGAAAAGTTGACATTGAATGTGACCTCAATTGTCTTCCATTTGCATGCACTGTCTCTCATACTCTTCCATCTTTTCACACTGCCTTTGGTAGGTTGCCATCTTGAGGTCCCATTCCTTCTGCCATTCCTCCATTCTCCATGTATATAGCCTCTGTTATTGCTAATTATGTAGAATAAACATCTCTCTGTAAAATATTTTTATGACTTGGCAGAAGGATGAGCAATCACAACCTTCTTCATGAAAGCCATTCTTCTTGTCGGGGGCCAGTGTGAGCCAGATATTTTGAATTGGTGCCACCACAACATGGCCATCAATTTGTTCCTTGCTGAAAGAGTTACAAAGACAGGAGGCATAAAAGAGTTTGACAAATATCCTTTGGAAATTAAATCCATTGGGAGCTTGGAATTTTTTATTGCAACAAAAGAGTTGTACGCACGCCTTTTGGCCTTTGGCGACACAATCTATATCGCATGTCACATTTCACCAGAACAAAGTGACGAATTCACAACCTATGTCCATGAGAACCTGCAACATCTGTCTGACATAGTATTTGTATTTTACGTCGAGCCAAGCGGGGAAGATCACTGGGCTCTGCCTTGGGTAACAAAGATTTTCTTTTGCTCGTGTGCAGCCAAATCTCATCTCCTCGAAAGATATGGCATATCATGGCCATTACCTGCCAAAGAGTGTGTAGCATCATATGATATACAGGATAAGAAACATGGACGCATTTTCATAAATACACCCATACCAAAGAACAAGAACATCTTTACACAATCTCTGAAAGTTGATAAATGATGTATTGCATTGTCACATAGCTTTGAGAAAAAATAAAAATGGTTGCTGGTCACAAATTTGCTTCTTGTGTTGCAAAATTTTTGGTGGTCATCAACCTCCATCATACAAAAGTGGTCAAGGGTCCAACTTCATAAAATATTTTTTTATGTGTTGGGTCATCATCAAAGTTGGTCCAAAAAAGTTGGGGTCATCACCAAAGTTGATTATCCAACTGTGGGCAAAAAAGGTGATAGACACTAAGTCCACTTGGATTCAAAGTGGTGTTTGATGTCCATCACCACACATGACACTCATGAAATGCGTGGTGTTGAAAGAATACATTCAGGGAAGTACATGGATGTGTTGATTTTGTGTGAAAAAGTGAAAACACAGGATAAATAACACTTTTGCCATTACATTTATGTTGGCAAAGTGTTGACAACAACATTATTCAACAAGTGTAATTACAAGAAGCACCACTTCAACAGTTATGTCGACCACCTTGGAAGAAGCTTACAATTCCCTTTGTGAGATGGACAATCCATTTGTGCAGCAACCTGTGCCAGAGAAATGCTCGTGCCAACATAATCATGTTGCCTTGTTGGAGCATATTTCTATGCTGCATGAAGCACGCCATGCAGATCATGTTATTTTAGACTCGTTGGCACAACAAATGCATCAGATGCAAAAGGTAAACCTCAAAATGATGGGGTTGATTGAAAACCAATGTGCACAATTGAATATGCTTCTCAACAACAACACAGAAAAGAACAACACCAATGTGCAAAAGATGGTGGATGCGCCCAAAAAATGTGACACCACAACACCAACAATGATGCATCATTGTTTGCCTGCCATGTACACTTCAAGGAGGTTAACAGATGCAGATGCACATGAGGAAAGCAAGCAACAATCCAGAAGGGATTCTGAAAGGCAAGAGTCTGTCTATTTTATCAACCAAGAACACAGGAAGCAATTGAATGATCGCCAATTGACCAAACCATCAAATGATTGCAAGAACCAGAAGGGTGATGATGAAATGCTTTCTGGCAACAACAACACAATGGACAGCACACCAAAGGAAGAACTGGAACACTGAAATGATGAACAAACAAGACCACGCATCCCAACTGTAAAACATAGAGATATATCGTGGTGGGGTGCAGATGGTGTACAATTACTTGAAAGACTCACAAGTGGTAATAAAATGTAAGCATGCAAAACTAAGAAAGAGCGCACAAGAATGATTCCAACATGAAGCAGAAATAAATTTTGGGGTTGTTATTATCATTGGCATGATACAACATTTTGTATTGATTTTCATGTGTGTGCAATATCGTGGGGTGTCATTGATCTTCTTTCATCATGGCTCTTACAACCTTGTTTTTTGTCGGTGCCACCTTTCGAGGAACCTTGAATGATTTGCGTGGTTCAGTCTGTTGTTGTTGTGGTTGTGGTTCACACGTCTTCAAATCATTAAATATAGGGTTTGTGTCTATATCCATTTTTTCATAGCATTCGATGGTAAAAGAGATTGGGTCAATGTGAGCCGCAAAGATGTACAATGAATAGAAAGCAAGCAAAGGCATGTCCAAGAGAGAGAGTGAAGTGTTGTTGAGGATAGAGACAAACATGACAAGCCTCATCATCACCTCACAAGTGTTGATGTATGAACTACAAGTGTTGATCACTGATTCAAGGGTTTCTCTTGAAAGGCTCTTGAGAAGAGTACGATGAGCAGGACATGATGGTGTTATAGAATCGCTGTGGGCCAAGTGGTATACCATGTGTTGGTTAAGGATCAATCCAACGACATAGATGACATCAAGCACGGTATGTAGACCAAAGCCAGGCTTGTATGTATGGCACAAAGCATAAGTGAACACAACCTGGCCCAGATATTGGAACATGGACATGTATGTGTACGATGGACATATGGGGATCTTGGTGGCACGCTTGTTGGCTGTGTTGATGTCAAAACCCATCTGAACGCACTCGAGTAAGACCACAGAGAATGGCACAATGGTGAACAATGTGCTTCCTGTTACTGTGCCGTGACCAAAGCAGAACATAATAAGCACGAGTATGCAAAATGGCAGATGAAGACTTGGTAATAGCTTTATAAGCACAGTGTCATGTGATTCAGGAATGCTCTCGATGAACTTCCTATACGCTAGAATGTAGCTAATCTGTCTGACCTTGGATGCAAGTGTGGCAAGAATGATGCAGAGGGCAATCAAATAAGTGCACGGAAGCATGACTCCATATGGAATATCCATCTTCTCTTTCAAGTCAAGCCTGTGTGTGTATTCTTGTGTATGTGTTTGTTCTTTGTGAGTGAATGTGACTCTGAAGGCTTTAATGCTGTATGCTCACAGTGAGCATATCTTGACAGATGAATGTTTTTGCTAAGGATAATCTTAAAGGGTCACTGATTCTTCTCCTGCTATTTTTTGTATTCATTTATACAGCCTGCATTATGGCATACAATAGAGTTGCGGGAAATTCGAAAGAATGGCAAGAATAGGGGGGCGCGGGAAATAATCGGTATTCTCCATTGGCAGGTCCATTCTGTGGTCCATCTGTAAGACGCCCAAAAATATGTCTACAGTTGGAAAAAGGAAAGGGCTTTCCAATGGCCAACAAGGAGTTAAAAGTGTGTCCGCACAAGGATGACCGCACCCTTTCAGATCCTTGTTCCCCTTACACATCTTGTGCGGACATGGGACAGGTAGTTCGAAATTCCGATTAGATCTACCAGAAAACTGATCAGACCAGTAATATTTCAGTACGGAGATAGTATATGATTTTTTATTGTACAAGATCAGACACGAAATTTCGTATACCTGTCCAATTCTTA
>CDFI01105052.1:0-23360 GCA_000826405.1 Acanthamoeba divionensis | reverse complement strand
CAGAGAGAGAGAGCAGAGAGAGAGAGAGCAGAGAGAGAGAGCAGAGAGAGAGAGAGCAGAGAGCAGAAGCGTGCACACACAAATACACAAAAGGAGAGAATGAGAATAGCTCTTGACTGCAGAGAGCGGTAGTAAAAGTGGTTCTGTACTGCGCATGATCTAACATCATTGCTGCACGATTAGGTGACCTTACCTGAGGAATTCGGAGGGACAACTCATCAGCTTGTACTCCACCAGAACGTATCCATTGACCAAGTAAAAGTAAATATTTAAAATTTACAGATTGATTGAAAGCTTTGGGTTATATTGTAAGAATTGATATATTAATCATTCCCAATTTAGATTGCTTTGTGGAAGCAAGTACCAGCTCTATGGCAAGGAACAAAAAGAGAAGATTTTTCTTTGCTTTTCATTAAGACCAGGGTATTCCTGTCTCTATGTTCTTAATTAGGCTCGCTTCTTCCAGTGCTGATCCTTCAATTTTACTAATAATACAGGAGGAACTTACAATGGAATTCAAAAAACTTCTTAGCTTCAATTCTATTAATAGTCTCTATCAGACAAAGAAGAAACTCAAATTCAGACTAGTGTACAAAAATACAAGAATTATCAAGCGCAAGTATGTATCCCCCCTGCATCCGATCATATTAAGACGAGAGAAAGCATTTTTGTTCTATTTTATGGGATGAGGAGAGTCTGAACTATTACGACACTAAAGCAAAGTTTCCTTGTCATCATGAAGGCCCACATCGGAGGAAGGGCTGAGGCCGGCTGCTGCTAAGGCTACTTGGCAGACAGACGCTGATAAATTGGCAAACGAATTGACAGAGACAAAAGAATCCCTATATCGAATATTAAATCAACTCAAGGAATGGAAAGTAGCAGTTGATGGCCAAGTATCAGGTAAGACAATGTATTGTATCCAGCATATTGGTCTTTGCTGACATTTGTCTTACATTATCTCAAGGAGTACCAGGGGCAGGTTCAGTCATTATATCTCCTCAAAAGAGGGAAGTACTCAGAGTGGTGTCACAAAAGATTCAAAGCATTTTGGACTACAAAAATGAAGTAAGAACTGAACCCATTTTTAATATGAAAAATGCACCAAGTTGGTTTTTCTTTTTGGAACTAAAGTCCTATTTCCCTTCATCTCTTTCTTTCAGGGAACTGAGACTGATTCTGATTCTGATGAAGAAGTGGAGGTTCCCGATGGCCATGCCTTCATTCCCAGCGCGCTCAGTACGTCTATTTTTACTCGGTTTGGTGGTACTAAAGCTGTATCTACTCAGATTCCTTCTGCTGGTGAATATTCCTCTCTTTTTATACCGTTTCATTGCTTGCGTAACCTAACAGACTGTTCTACGCCAACGGCTGAATCAAAAAATTAAGGCAACAACAAAAAGAATAGCTCTGGGAATGGTAGCCCAGAGGAGCAGATAGATAGAGTAAGAGACGAGCTGTTATCAACTGAGGAAGCTTACCTCAGTGGCCTCACTATTCTTGTAGATGTATGTTTCCTAATGTACAGAAAGAAAAAAACGTCTTCTCAATTATATCGTATTGTTTAACTTCTTTCCCTCTGATAATAGGTCTACCAGAGACAATTGGAAGCTATGGACCTGCTCACTAAACAAGAGATAGAGATTGTTTTTTCAAACCTAAGGTCTGTTCCGACATTGATTAGCTAGTTCTTTTGCTCACTATTCTGACGCCGCTAACATAATTACATGTTTTGTTTTTACCCTTCGTATAAAGAACTATCCACCAGATTCATTTACAGTTGTTATCGAACCTCCATCGCAGTTCTAAAGGCGACTTATCTTCCCTTTCAAAAGCTTTCAGGTAAGAATTTGTTACTGATGCACTTGACTTCTTCACTTTTGTTGTATCAAAGAGAGGAGAGATGAACAAAAATTGATTTTCTGACATCTTTCTTTCTATAATTAGCCAATTTGTGCCTTTTCTAAAGATATACACAGAATATGTGAATGGTTTTGAAAAGGCCACCAAACTAGTAGACAAGCTTGAAACCAACACAAAGATTAAGGCCTTTTTCGATGTATGTGCCTCCTGCGTTGCTCTTCTTCAATATCTGATGGAGTTTCATCTTTTTCTGCCACAATTTAAAGGAGTGCAAGAGGAGACCTGAGTGCCAAAGTTTAGACTTGAGATCATTCCTTATTACGGTAATATATCAACCTAGAGGGGAAAGAGGAGAGGGGGAAAAGTAGCTTTCTTTGATCAAACAATCTGTCACAACATACAGCCCATCCAACGTCTGCCCCGCTACGAGCTCTTGCTGAGGGATCTATTGAGGCACCTGCCGGATTCACAAAGCGAAGAGCGACAAAAGATACAGCAGCTTCTTACCACCATCGAAAAAGTGAACGAGGCACGCTCCCTTCCTGCGTTCAGTTTCTTTTTGTTTTATCTGATCACCATTAGATGCCTTGTCTTGACACCGCCCTCCCCCATCTTTACTTCATACATGCAGCATGTGAATGAGAGCAAGCGAGCCCAAGAACGGCGGCAGAGACTATATCTGCTTAAAGATGTGTCTTTGCCTAAGGGAATAGTAAGCAACAACCTTAGCTTCTCGCTGAAGTGCTCTCTGTCCTATCTAACAGAATGAGGAAATCTGTGGGGTATCTACAGAATATATTCAGCAGACACGATAGAGTGCTTGTGCGCGAGGGAGCGCTGCCAGTGCACGTACATAAGAGAGAGGACCATGTTGACGACTCCCACACAAGCCTCCCGTTGGGCCGCCTCAAGTACCGTCCGCGTTACTTCTTCCTCTTTGACGACATGCTTATTCAAGTACGTCAGACACTGGCCCTTCTTTTCTCCTCCAGTAATTCATTATTGTTTGTTGACTTAAAATTGGGTTCTAATGTGTTGTCTAAAGGTGAGAGAGTTGAAGTCTGGCAAGTACAAGTTCATTAGAAACTATGATATGCTGAATCTGAACGTTTCAAGTACCCTTGGCCACATCTCCAATGGTACAACAACAGAACTCTTTATTTGCTTATTACTGCTCTCTGCTCTCAACTATTCATTTTGGTCCCTCCTGTTCGTCTTCTTCTTGCATTCATCCACTAACATATCTCCATTTTTCTCTCTTTGCATCAATCAGGCAAAGAGGAGACGGCAGACAATGACACCACCCTTACCTTTGTCCTCACTGAGACTCCCATCGGTGGGACACTGAAGGAGTTTGTGATCAAAGCCAAGTCCCTGGAAGAAAAGCAAAGCTGGATGGCTGACATTGTGAAATCATGTGAAAACGCATTAAAGGATAAAGGGCATCATCAGCATCAGCAGGGAGAAGCCTCCATCACTAGCAGCCACTCTGGCAGTGTTGTACCAGTGGTAGAGAATGATGATGCCAACAAAAAGGACTTTAGAAAGTCAAAGCTGGACAAGTTGTGGAAAAAGAACAAGCCCAAAGAATGATGATGATGATGATGGGATAAGTGATGATGATATCATATGATAATAGAGTTGTTGAACTTAATTTAATGAAGCTATGATTTTTCATATGTACTATTTTTTTATTTTTTTTTAAAGGCCCTGTTTGTTAACACTTTTTATGGAACCAGTTTTATTAAAAATAAAGTTTGTTCTAAGAGCGAGCCCTGGGAGACGTGGAGCGGGGAAGAGTTGGTTGTGGGGCTGTGGCTGCTACATGGCGAAGAAGTGGAGAGTGAAGTGGTTGATGATGGATGGCGCAGCGAGTTCTCGCCAAGGTCAGTTCACCACTGCTGCCTGCTGCCATACAAGACTTGTTTGGCCTTGATAAGAAGGCAAACGAGAAGAAAGATGATGAGGATGATGAGGAATAAGGGGCAAAAGCAGAAGTCTCTTGGTTCACGTTGGGGTCAGTAAAGGTTACGGTTTGCCGTCAAAAGGGTTAACATATTAAGCTGCTGCAGGACAGATGGAACCTCAGCTGGACGTCTTGCTGGAGGTTTGGCATGGCTCAGTTCTACAACATCATCGTACCTACACGATACAAGTCAGACAGTCAAGCTCTGTGCACAGCAATTGTGCTAAAAGAAGGCAACACATGCTGCGTATTGGAATAGGTGGTCTTCATCTTCAAGGGGCGCCCCTGTCTTAGCATTTCAGGAGATTGAGATATCTCCTATAAAAACTCCCTCATTGGCCACTAGGAGATTTTGGATTTCAGACAGAATCTCTATGGACTCAAATGAGCCTATCCCTTTACTAATCAAAACATGTCATCTTACATTTTCCCCTTCCTTTTATACTCAAACACACATATACACACAGTTGTTGATTGTTCTTTTCTTTATGCATATATACACATGATGCATATGTTATAATAAAACACAAAGTTCATTTTACACTCTCTCTTACACACTGTAAGACACTACAGTAAACCTTTTGTTCTTTAATAGATTATAGGCCTACACTAAATATATAATAAACAGATAAGACAAATAAACAAAAGCACAGTGCACAATGTTAACTTAACAAACAATAAAAAGTATAACTTATAAAATGTTGACTTTATAACTAACAAAAGCACAAGTTATACAAACACTAACTTTTAAACAGGCACTCTATGTCTGCAAGCTCTTCTTACTGTTACAGTTAAGCCTTAAGTATCTCATCTAGATACTCAATGATAACTAGAGTATGCTCAAGCTGGCCAATGACAGACAGCAAGTCTATCACTTAAAGATGAAGCACTATGACATCAAGCTTTATCATATGTATAACTTGTTTGCTGCTGACATCATCTCACTATATTATTGCCTCACAGAGCAGATGGTCATAGATATGCTGACTAAAGCACTAGCATGCCCCAAGCTAGCCTACATCAGGTAGATCAGGAACCTTCACTACTGAAGCAAACTCCCACAGCGATGATTTTGACCAAAGGGACGTATTGGAATAGGTGGTCTTCATCTTCAAGGGGTGCCCCTGTCTTAGCATTTTAGGAGATTGAGATATCTCCTGTAAAAACTCTCTCATTGGCTGCTAGAAGATTTTGGATTTTAGACAGAATCTCTATGGACTCAAATGAGCCTGTCTCTTTACTAATCAAAACATGTCATCCTACATTTTCTCCTTTCTTTTATACCCAAACACATACACACACACAGTTGTTGATTGTTCTTTTCTCTGTGCATACACATATGACACATGTGTTACAATAAAACACAAAGTTTATTTTACACTCTTTCTCTCTTGCACACTGCAAGACACCCACAGTAAACCCTCTGTTCTCCAATACTGCGATCGCTGTGGATGGACCACCAAGGTCTGTGGAAGTCACTTTATTAATACATGGGCGACCCTGAGGAACAGACCTGAGCTGAAGCCACGCCTACTCGCCCAACTTGACAAGTGTCTCAATTCAAGTTCGGACTTGGAGCAGAGCGATAACCACATCTTCAATACTCCGCAACATCTCCTGCATCATCAAAGCGAAGGGGAGAGACTGACAATAGACAAGTTTGAAGAAAGGACCTGGGCAAGACGAGCACGCGATCAGCAGACTGCTCCCACATCAGTTTCGCCCCAGGTCAGTGCTGGACATCGGCTGCTCTGAGGGTTCCATCACAGAGAAGCTGGCGACTTTCTTCGGCCTTCCTCCATCTAGAGCCATCGGCTGTGACATCTTGAACCCTCGGCACACGAGTCCGCCTTCATCTTTAGGGCAGAAAGCAAGGCATTCTCCTTCCTTCTCCTTGAGAAGCTCACACAGTCAGGGCAGCAGCTCATCAGATCGAGGAGAAGAAGAAGGGTGGAGCATTCCTCTTGAGGCAAACAGCCAATCCCTGGTGACTGCCTTGATGTCTCTTCACCACATGCAACGGCCCAGACAGATGCTGGAAGAGATCTTTCGCGTGGTGGAACCAGGAGGCTACCTGGTCATCAGAGAGCACCACTGCCCTCAACCCTCACCGAGGAGCCTTCTCTTTGATGTGATCCACGGCTTCTACTCACTGGTCTTATCTTCACCCAGAGAAATGAGCGAGGAGCGGATGGATGTAATTGTTGTTGTTATATTATTATTATTATTATTAAATTGATATATATTATTACTATACTTAAAAAACAAAACATGCTTTTGGTTGTTTTTTTTTTATTTGTCAGCAAGGCCAAACTTGGGGAGGCGTGTAGAGACTTGCTTCACCAAACGCTGCTCTGTGGCCAAAGACACAGGCTCTTGGTCTCGTGAATCTAATATATTTTAAGATTATTATTAATAATAATAATAATTTGTTGTTGTTGTTGGCAGCAAATTGTAATTACTTTAACATTCTTAAAATTTATCTTCTTAAGTTTGTTTAAAAATTAAAATAGAGAATGAAATGAAAGAATAAATCCAACAAACAGACAGACGTACATTCACGGTTTGTTCTCATTTTAGAGAATCGGGTCGACGTTCTGAGGGAAGCCACAAGCTGCTTCACGGTGCCTTTCTCTCCGTCGCCACCAGGCACTTGCAGGGGACTACAAAACCAAATGATATCATTAATATATTATTATGTGTTTACATGTTTGTCATTTAATGAAGATTTTAAGTTTAATACTGTCGAAGGGGGGGATTACCTCGACTTGAAGAAGTCATCCACAACACTATCGACGGTTCCGACGTCCATGTAGTTCTGTTTGGGCCCTGTGGGCTCCTTCCTGAAATCGTTCAACAAGAGCGAAGTTTTCCTGGACACATGCAGCAGCAGCAGCAGCAGCAGAGAAGAGCAACGATCAGAATTCGAGTATTAGGCCGAAGAAAGAATCCTAGCGCTAAGCCGAGAGGAGAACAACAGTTGAACAGAAGTGGGGGGGGGGATGCAAACTTTGTGACAGTGACTCTCTTCTTGTCGTCCTTCTTGTCATCTCCCGACGAAGAGTCCTTCGACGACTCCTTGGGCCTAATTAACAAACACAAAGGCGCTTTAGAAAAGTATACATACACACATACACACATACACACATACACACATACACACATACACACATACACACATACACACATTTAAAGTGTAGTTAGCTTCAAGAAATTTTACGTACGATGGATTTGTGAGCTCATTTATGTCCTTAAGGCTCACCCGAAGCAACGAGCCTGAACCAACCAAAGCCTTTCTCTTATCTACAAGCTCCGGCTTGGCTCTACTACTCTCTGAAGTCTCTGTCTGGCTCCTTTTCTTGGTGACGTCCTCTTTCTTTTTCTTGGAGAGGACTTCCTTCTTCTTCTTTGCGGCTTCCTCCTTCTTTTTCTTGGCCAGCTCCTTCTTCTCCAAGAGCATCTTCTTCTTTGCCAGCGCAGCCTCCTTCTTTTCCATGGCCTCCTGCTTCCTTTTGACCGTGATATTGTATTTCACCGCAGTCTGTCCAGTTGTTGAAACAAAGAAGCGTTGAGTGCTCATTACAAAGAAGGCTTTTGCTTTTGCTTTTGCTTTTAAATTAGAGGCGTACCTGGAAAGCTTGTGTGAACTTATCCCAATCAGAGAAAAAGGATCCCAAGTCGTCTGCGTTCCTCTCTCCGAAATAGCTGACTTCCTGTTTAAACCCTTCTTCCATCTCCGCCAGCTGATTGAGCCCACCTTCTGTCTCTTTGCAAAAGCCCTGCACGGGTAGCAACCTTCATCAGTTACATGTGGACATGGGATGGGTTCTCTCTCTCTCTCTCTCTCTCTCTCTCTCTCTCTCACACACACACACACACACACACACACACACACACACACACACACACATCTTTTATAACACATCACACACATATCACACCATCACGCATAGCTCTCCACCGATTTGTCCATCAACTTTGGCAAAAGCACAAATATAATACTGAAAGCAACGAGTACCTCTAGGTAGGAGCTCCAGCGCTCGCTTCCTTCCTTCTTGCAAAGCTCAAGCTCAGTCTTCAGTAAATTGAAATCCTTCTTTATAAAGTTCGTTTCCACTTGCAGGGCCTCAATTGCTATGATACCATGATTTATGGTACGCACAAGTGTGGAGGAATGTCAGCCCGAGTTACTATACTAGTAGTTTGAAGGAACTGTGGCACAGATTAAGGGGCCGCAGTGTGGCTTTTCATCCTTTTACCTGACTTGGCGTCTTGCAAGTGTACAAGCTCATCGGGAAAGAGAAGCAGCTCAGGGAATTTGGTTTCTACAATATCTGCTATCTGGTGAAGCAGAGTAAATTTGCTCCTCACTTTCGATGTCACATCGTTCAGCTGTGCAGAGAATTCACATCAGAAAAACATTTAATGTGTACGCAAATGAAATCATTTGAACGATTTGTGTAAAAGTGTTAATAATAAAGTGAAGTAGCTATAAATATAAATATATACCTTTAATAAACTGGACAATCTGAAACCGACACATTGTTGCCTTGGATTATTAACATAATTACCTACAGCCAGGGCAATCTGTGAATTTGTTGTGGTGGTGGTGAAGCGTTAAAGCAGAGAACTTTGCGCTGTGGCTGCCAATAATAAGCAACAATGGTAAAAATTACCTCTAATACTCTTCTTAACTTGTCACTGTGCAGCTCTTCAAGTGCGCTTTTTACTATGTTGGCATTCTGATGTTTGTTTAAAAGTGGAAGATGAGTTTAACTCGCGAGAGCCTTATATGGAGTTAATGCTCGTATGTTGTGCTCTGCAGAAGCCACGTACATCTTGGCAGTCCTTCATCTTTTCCTTTGCTTCTTCTGTGAACAGTAAAACTGATATCTTCTCTCTGATTCTTGGTATTTGGAAGAACTGATGTGTCCAGGAAAAAAAAGAAGCCACGTGGTTAAGTCCAAAAATGCAGTTTTAAAGAAGGCGAGCAGGAAGGACTTACAGAGTGCAAGATTCGCTCAGCTTCTGTCAAATCCTTGGGATTTCCCGTGAAAGATGTCATTTTCGTTTTCTATTTGAATGGTGACACACAGAATAGTTGGTTGATTAGTTAGTTAGTACAATGGAGGGAGGCGCGAGAGATGATATCATACCTCTTCATCATAGGATTTCGACGGAAAGAGGTTTCGCAATTCAGTCATAGTTTGTACAGAGATAAATTTAGGATCCAAATCAACAATGCTCTTTATTATCTCATCAACACTCTGTGGGAAGCGATGCATCACGATAGCTATAGTGATTATTGAGAACCAAATTAGAATATGCTTGTAGGGAAAATTTTAAGGTGCCAATCTCGAGATGGCTACTTACAGACAATGTTACAGCGTTGGTTATCTAAAAGGGTGGGGTCTTTTTGAGACGCCTTTTTATTGCCTGCAAATCCGCCCTTTGCAGCTTCTCCACTGCCTCCCCCTCCCGGAAGTATGACATTACCTGATGAAGAAGAAAATGAAAAACCAAACGGTGTAAGTTCATCATTTTTTTCAAAAAATTGAATAAGCTGAGCTCATTAAATGAGTAATGCATACCAGACAAGGAGATATTTGGTTTAGTCTTAATAGCAAACACCGTCTCCAGCTCTTGTGTGTTAATTGTCCCGTCATCTATGAGCTTCATAGGTTTCAGGTTTTGGAAAATTGTGTTTGCCACCTGATTGATTGGTATGACATTCCACCTGTGTGTGAATAGAAGAGCTCAGTAATACGATTTTGCTATTTGTTCAAGGGAGGTTGCATCTTCAGGTCTTGGCAATTACCTCCATGGCAACATCGGAGGCCTATCGGGGTCTTGGAAGGAGGGGCCAACGGAAGCAAATCCTCCAGGTGGTGGTGGTGCTCCGGGAGGAAGGGGGGCACCAGGAGGCGGAGGTGGAGGAGGGCCGCCAAAGGACGGTGGTGGGGGTGGTGGGGGACCAGCAGCGATTGGGGGAGGTGGCGCAGGCGCAGGAGTTGGTGCAGCGTCTGATTGAAAATAAAAAATTAAGCATCATCACTTGAAAATGCTAAAGGCAAAAAAAGTAATGCTACCTGGGCGAACAGCAGGTTTGAGAGAAGGGGCAACTTCGTTTTGACGCGGGGATGGTAGCTTGGCCCCTGGCTCATTACTGCTAGCTGAACCATTTTCCTGAGAAAGGACGTCATTGATTCTCTCGTCCAAAGGACCACTGTATCACACCAATACATACCTGAATCCCTCCACCCTCTTTCATAAATCCTGCCAAAACATGTTCATAGGTAATGCCAGACGCTGTGAAAGAAAAACAAATCAATTAGGAAAATAGTGGAAGGAAGAAAGGAGCAAAAAAGTACGCCCAATCATTGATACATAGGTGTGAAAAAGAATAATAATATTATTTACGTACCATTTCCCATGAGATCAAATTGGCGCACGAGCTTATCGATGATCCCCCATACCTTTTTGGCCAGAGTCAAATCATTTGAATTGGCTCCGCACTCAATTGATAGGCCCTAATATTTGGAAGGAGTGTCAATTTGCCATGACATTCGAAAAGATGCTGATTGTCAAAGAAATAAACAGTGGGATAACAAAAAAAGGGGCCGACCAGATGCATCAGGGAATGGAGTATAGACAGAAGGGTGGCTTCTAATTCGGTGCCTTTCATCTTATCCCACAGTGATTGGACTATCTCAACAGCCTTACTATGGTAGAGTTAAGATTTTATGAAAGAAACAAAGGGTACTTAGGTTTGATTTGGCAATTTTTAAAGGATACTCGTCGTTCGTTTCACCAGAGGAATTATTATGTTTACGGAAAGAAAGTGATTGTGCCTTTAGCTCCGCGCCATCATTTTCTAGCTCCTCGTCAAAGACTATGCACTGTTCTTGCAGATCCTCGTCATCAGCGTAAGCCGATTTGAGCTCCTGTAATGAAACGCTTTAGGATTGAATTTTCACATAAAAACTTGCTATTGCAACACAAGTGATGGATTGGTTACCGCAAGGATGTCAGTAATCTTTTCAGCCATGAAGTCCTCCCTCACTTTAACTCTTTCTGTCAAGGATTGACCTTGCACAATTATAGTATTAATGAATGTCAAAAAAGCCACCTAAATATCAACCCAACATTAGCATTCGCCTGTGTGCAAATATGTCACGATAGCTGATGTTTCTGGCTGAAACATTTCAACTTACCTTAAAGTCCAAGTCTTCACCACATTCAAGCTCTTCCATCAGTGTGTGGAAATCGTTAGGACAATTAACTTTATACCAATGCACTGCCCCTGTCACATCCCTTTGAGTGCAAATTGAAGATAGATTAACACATTGAGCACAATAAAATGGAAATGCATCACATACTTCCAGGAATCTTCAGAGATGAGCAATACTGCAGCGAGCAACTCAAAAATAAGAGATTTCTTGTTTGTAGCAATGTAGGACATACATCGAATAATGACCTTAAAACAGTCAGGGTAGGATTGCAGCTCCTTTAAACCTGACTGTTGGAAAAACATTTAGTTGATATGCACTGGAATACTTGTTGAATTGCAATTATAAAAAACCTAAAAATTATGAGTGTATAGAGAAGAGAAGGGAAATACGCACGCCTCCATTGTTAATCATTTCTACAATACATGCAACCACCATCTCTAGTATTTCAATATCTTTCTGTTTCTTTCGAATCGACCTACATGTCGAGAGAGAGAGGATGAGTGGAATCATTGTCTTGAAGTTGCTCTCAGAAACACTTGAGCTTGTGAGAGAGAGAGAGAGAGAGCAGAGAGATCTTGGAGAAGGTTTAGTACCCAGCTTTGTATACATAAAATGCCAGACATTCATACAACCATGATACACCTCCACATGCGATGAAATCGTGTATCAATGAGGCTGATGAGGTTGCAAGTTTTTCGCAGAGGTTATCCAAGCTCTCTAGATCCATTTTCTTTTCTCTCAACTTTTCTATGATAATGAGCACCTCAGAATCGAGGTCCAGTTTACCCTTCCACTCTTCCACCTTTCTGCTCTTTTTAGCGTATGACCAATCGAGCATGGCATCGCGCTCGGGGTCTGTTGGCGCGAGGTGCATAGCGTCCTAAGATTTGAGGGAGGGGATTACTGTAAGAAAGAAAACAAGCAATGACGCATAATTTTATAACAAATTCGCTGTAATCAAACTTTCTTGTGAAACTGCACATTCCCACGTGAATTGACATTTTTGAAGTAATGGGGCGAACTTAACAAACGCATCACTGGGAGACGACGTACCATCATCCTGATAAACTTCTGGTTGATTTCAGCTCGCTCAGCGCGCTTCTTGGCAGCCGAGCCCAGGATTCGGCTCGACATGGAGGAAGACGGCTCCTTCTCCTCTTTCTTTTGGCCAAACAGTTTCGGTTCTAGGGTGTGGACAACAACAAACTTTTCTTAAAGGGGTTCGTCTCACGTCTCTTATGGGAGAAGTTTCACGCCTCTTTTTTCTCTCTGTACACAAGTTTGTTCTCGCTTGAATTAATTAATTAAATCAATCGGTGGAGGGCCACCCACAGTTTGGCCAGACACACACGCAACACACACTTCACGCCAAGGGCACACAAAAGCCAGCAATCGGTTCTACCACCTTTAACCCCGCAATTTATTTTCGTAGACACAATTCTACATCGTAGGGGTGAAGGTACAGATCAATCGGGAATATCCAGACAGATCTTCAACTTAACCGACAGAGTTACAGATAAATCGGGAAAGTTCTAGATAACTATTTATCAGCTGGCTGAGTGTCATTTTTTTTAACCACAAGATCTTTTTTTCAAGCCATGATGGCAAAAATGTAGTGACTGGTGGCTCATATAATAAGCCTGTTTACATCTAAAAGTACTAAGATTTCTCTGGGTCCCATTTTTCTCCCCAATTCCTCATGAGCCTAACCAACCCTGTTTTAGACTCCAAATAATTAATTGTACTGGTATCCGCCAATCCTATATATGTTAACAGACCCACAGTTTCAATGCAATGGGCGAGGTCTGTCACAAATTCCTTTCAGACACACACCTTCTTTTCAGCTCAGACACTCCCCAATGTCGATACATCGAGCATTGGCCCTTGTCCTCCTCTTGGCTATGGTGACCTTACCACTAGCCTCTTCGCAGCCTCCTCCAGGACACTTACTACAAAAGGTAAAACCCATATTCTGTCTATCATGTTTGAACATTCTTTACAATCTGCTGCAAAAATAGATAGACTCAGTGAGATGCTTGATTGCACTTCATTCTCTCAAAACCTCAATGGCACATGGAAAGAAGCTTTACAATATATATTATGGCAGTCTTATATTCATTCCCAATAAAACACCTCTACCACATTCCAAAAAAACACAGCGCTGTCCAGGTGAAAGAAGGAATGGAATGGACAACAGAATAGGCAGAAAGTTAGTGCTTCTCATGCTTATACAAAAGAGAATTGATAAAAAAAGCTCCTTGGCTCCATGTTCTTGTGTGGACAATTTTCACTTAAACCCTCATAATTCTGGTCCACAGGTAGTGATAAAGAAGCAGTTTGTCTTTAATAGAAATGATTGTTGAGATCGCCTTGTGGCCATAGTCAAGCAGGTAAGGAAGAAGGTCAAGCTCTATGGTTTGGTAAAATACCTGCCTGTTGAATATGTAAAGGCTTTGAATCAAAGAAACAAAACAATTTTAACATCTTTACTATCATAGATATGACCAAAAGTCTTAGAGGTATGTCTTTTGAGGAATTAAAAAGAGAGCAAGTGAGAATCAGAAAACGGATTAAAGAAATAAGAAGAGCAAAACTTGAAAAAACAGCACCTTTCTTGGTGACAACTAAGTGGGTGCCCATAGTTGACTCCACTACAGTCATACAAATTATAATAACATCCCCAACCTTCTCTTCCTACCATCACTCTTTGTTTTCTGGTCTGCCCCTTTTCTTCTACCTTCATTCTTATTTTAATAAAACAATTTGGTTTCTTGCAGCTGTTAAGTGGTTCTTGTTAGAATGGGTCTCTTAAGATTTCTACTGACTCAATTCTAAGTGGACTTTGTTGTACAATTCTCTGTTGACAATTCATTATTTGGTAGAAAGGTAGGGAGAGGCAGAGAGTGGAGGATCAAAGTAACTCAAAAAGGTCTTCAAGGTTTCAACGGTTCCAGCCAGCAGAGGGATGGAGCCGTGCCTGGCTTGCAGAACTAGAGCATCTGCCAAGGGATTATAGGTCTGAGGGGGGCTGTACTTCATAGGAGGCACATCCTCAAGTACCACCTCAACCCCTGGAACGATTTGTTTATCAGCAACGTAGTGGGCCAATATTGCCTGGGCCTCAGTTTCCAGCAGGCTATTCAGTTGTTCTCGTGTTATGTTAATTGCCACGTCCACACTATTCCAGGCCGCCTCATCATGGTTAACTTTGCTATCATCTTGGACTACAGTGAATTCTGCCACAGCCTTTCTGATTTCAAGCACAAACCGCTGTGCTCCAACACCTGGCCAGTGGGGATCTGCAGGGAAAAGGAACCCCATGGATAAAGTATCTGAAAGTAACATGGTCTTCTCTGCTTGCAGCCTGAAGGTCCAAGAATTGACCCAAGCCCTTGGAGGAAGATTGCTGATGATGCCATTAGAAACCAGACCTCTGCCTAGCAGGGCAGGGAAGTGCCAGTCGTTGGGTTCACTTAGCTCAATGACAGATGTGAGGAACCAGTTTCTCCAGTTTGGATCAATAGAGCGGATGTCCGAGTTACGCCAGTCATTGGAGGAGCCATCATCTAAGGGCTGAGCAAGTTTGAGATAGGCCCTGGCCTTGATATTACGGGCATCACGGTCATCTGGGTCCACCCTCACCAGGTGAGTGGCAAGCTCAGCTGCCCACTGATACTCGCCTTTGTCTTGGAAGGAGTCTCCTTTCCTTAGGGCATACTGAGCGGCCTTTAGCACAGCCAGTCGTCCTCCCATTTGGGCAACATATCTGGTGGAAAGCTTCTTTGGAGGTGTAGGCTTCAGGTTGACAGGGTCAGCAGTGTACCACCCCAGGTATCCGAAATAGATCTCTCTGACAGACTGAGGCACAGATCCATAGAGGGGCAGTAGGTAATCAAAAGGGTTCATATCAGAGGAAGGCAGGGCTGGCTGGAGGGCAGCCAGATCCTGAATCAAATACTTTGGAAGTTGCACAAGGTAGGAGGCCATCTCATCTGGAGTGTACCCCTTATTCAAGAACCTGACCGTTTGGTCATGAGTGTACTGAATGGCATCCCTGTAGTTTCTTAGTAGCAGCTGAATATAGGGTTTGCCACAGAGGGGAGGCCCATGGCTGGGAACCATACACCAGGAGTCCATTGCACGCAGCACATCAACACTGTTGAACCAGTTGACAGGGCTTCTGTAGCCAGTTCCTCTGAGACTATATAGGTTGGGAAAGGCAGGACCCTGTATTACTTCAGCAGATAAGAGCAAACCAGGACCTTCCCAGCTGCCAAAGCCACTCTTTTCTTGGGAGTTCATCTGATCAGGCACGAAGACAGCCAACTCATCATCTGTTTCGCTGGGCACCCAAACGAGCTTCATGCTTATCCCTGCCACAGTCAGCCTAAGCTCATTGGTGAACGTTTTTGAGGGAAGACGGAAGGAGGATGTGCCGGTGTTCTCCCCTGGGCCGATTCCTTTGAAAGAACAAGAAGAATTCTTGAGCTTGGCCTTACATATCACAAGTATTGGAAACCTTGTGGCAAGTCAACAAGAGGGGTGCGTACATACCAGCGTTAACGGGCCCTCCTGGAAGGAAATTCCCATACATGTAAGCTGACCTGGGGTTTATCATGGTGCCTACTACAGTGCCCGTATTGATAACCGCGTTGATTACTCCCTTCTGACATATGACCTCCACACAATTGGCACGTCCAGTATGGTTGCCATCAGGACCAGAGGCCACAGGGCTCTCAGCAGGGCATGCAGGAAGAGCAGAAGCTCTAAGATAGCCCTCCACACCACCCGTATGGTCAATATGATTGTGAGTGTAGATGATGGCCCGTAAGGGAAGAGGATCAGTAAGTCCAATTCCAAGTGTGCCCTTCATGGCTTTGATTACTTGGGCAACAGCTTCTTCATCACCTAGCACGTCAACCACAACGATTCCTCCATCTGGCCCAACAAGCCATATGGAATTGCCAAGAGAGTAGCCCACAGCACTGTAGATAGAATAGGAGAGGTGTTGGGGCAGATGCTCAGAGAATGGATGTTCAGTCTGTAGGTTGTAGATCTTGGGCTCAGGGAAAAAGTTGGTATGGTTTGTGAGAATTTCATTGTTATTGACACTAGGAAAGGTCCATGCCTTGCATGCCTTCTCCCCTAATTGTGAAGGAGGGGTAGGCACAGATGTGGCACACTTGGGCTGTATAACCAACAAGAGGACCACTAACAATACATTGCAATAAACAGAAAGTTTAAACATAGTAAAGAAAAGCAGTAGTGACTTGTTGCCACCTTACTCAGCCCCACACTGGACCTGTGGTAGAAAAAAAACACACAATGTTACACAGAGTTGGAGCAGCCGCCAGGATTCTTTGAAATGGTACAGGCTTATGATAGAAATGGTAAAGGAAATCCTTCAGGACCTTGCAAACATGACAGTAACTTTATTGTCTGATTTTTTGTTGGATAAATCAAGCGCTGCAACTTCACCATCTTAGCTCCTGCGCCTCGGCCAGAGCTCTGGCCCAGTTTCTTTAGCCTTTTTAGGAACAGGCTATTGGAGTTATACACCTTGCAGTTCACATTAAAATGTGATATGGGCCTTTCTTCATGCTGGGTGGTAGCAGAAAGGTATGCAAAGATGAGATCAATGTTACTTCGCCTTCAGTATACTATGTTCGGCCGAAGTGGCAGTGGGTGCAAGCCCCCCACCTCATCTCATGCATTGGCCAGTGTTGTACGTCTTGTTTATCTGGGCCCATGGTGTCCATCCAGCAAAGGGTGGTCCACACCAGACCCGACATAGGGCGGCAGCACTCCAATCATGCCTCCATGCTGTGGCTAACACCTCAGCACCCCTCCTAGGCCCTAAACTCCCAAACAACATGGCTCGCCACCAGACCTCCTACTCCTCCTACTTTTTTTTACTCACATTCCTCACACTAGCTCTTTTCATGTTTCTCTAAGCTGCAGTCTAAGGTACTCCTGGAGCAACTCAATGGACAGAGTCATTATCCTTCTGTTTGCTAGATTCCCTCATGCCAACCACAGTGAATCTGATCCTGTAAAACAGGATATTTCTGGTTTCTTACACCAACAATCAATAAAAAAAAGCTTTATGAGAAGAGTGTTAAAACTGTGCTCAGCACCTTTAAACAAGGAGGAAAGCAAGCAAGCAAGCCCTCTCAGCACAAGGTGCATTACTCTTCATATGAGTTTTTTGTCTTGGCTGTTGCTCTTTGTGGGGGTGCTGTTTCTCTTGAGCCTCAGATGGATTCATGATCTGGGAGTTCGGGACAGAAGGAAGGTGTACAGTGGATTCTGTTTCTTCTTTGGACTTTTGTTGTTTTTGAACTGGACATGGTCACCAGGAGCAGAAGACAAAAAGAGAAACCCTGATTTTGAACTATTCCAGACCTACAAAGACAGTGTCAGACGGCAGATGGAGGAGGAAGGAGTGAAGGGAAGAGTAACTGAGGAGAAGACAGTGGATGAATCAGAGGAAGAGGATCAAAGAGAAAGGCAGAGGTATTCAGAGTTGAAGAGAATGAAGGCTCGAGACCCCCTGGGAGATAAGAAGAGAAACAGTGGAGCAGAAGTGAAGGACATATATGATTCCTGGCAGAGCAGAAAAACAAAGATTGAAGCGAATAAGAAGAGAATGGAAGAGGAGAACGATAACCAGCTGAAGGCCGGCATGGCACTTGAAGCAGCTCGACTGAGATCCAGAGAAAGGTATGGCAACAGGATGAAAGAAATGTCTGAAAAAGAAGAGGAGATAACCAAACATAGGATGCTTCAAGGAGGACCCAGGGACCTGAAGGATAGACAAGTTAAAGTTCATGAGAAAGGTGAGACATCAAATCTTATGATATTCTCTTTTATCTTTCGCTCACTATCTTCTTTTTCTGGATTCAATTTTAGTGACTGCCCTTGTCACTACCAGTGGACGGATAGAATTGGTGCTGAGACTGTTGCAAGAGCTTAGGGAGATGCACCCCCTCATGGACATACTAGTTGCTGACGATGGAGGTCTTAGACAGGAGGACATCGTTGATGAACTGAAGATGCTCTTTTCGAATGTTAACTTGAGTCCTGAAGGTAACCATACCTATCACTGCAGTTGTAGGTACGATCAAGCAACTGGCTAAATATTAGAGTACTCGCTCTTTTACAGATGAAGAGGACCCCTTAGCAGGAAGGATAGAGTTCCTCTCACTACCCTATCACAGCGGGGAGTCGCACATGAGAAATTCCTTGCTTGCAAAAGTGAGGACCAAGTACTTCATGTTGTGTGGCGACCTCTTATCTTTCCGTCCAGAGACGGAGCAGGCAACAAGTGGAATAGAACAGCTCATGTGGCTGTTGGACACCAATTCAAGGCTGGACATGGCAGCAGGATCCTGGGATCTGGGCGCAGAGAGTGGGGAGTTAATCCATGGAGTTCTGGAAGCAGAATCTGTGGGTCGCATCCTATATGTGAAGAGTCGCTCTCTCAATGACGTGGAGGGTTGGGAGGGTCTGTGCCAGTATACCCATGTATTAGGGAGTGGATGGTTTCTGGCTCGTACTGATCGCATTCGACACACTCTGCGTGGCTGGGACGAAGAACTCCCTGTTGGTGAAGATCTGGACCTCTTCATAAGGCTACGCCTAACAAACAACTTTATAGCCTTCTGCCCCTCCGTGCGAGCTTACAGGAGGAGCCACACACAAGAAGAAGCACTGAAACAGGAAAGACAAAAGCAGCTCCTTCATGGTCAACGCCTCCTCGAAAAATACAACATCAGGAGCCTTGTGCTCCACAATGGGGCCATCTTTGCTCAGAACGACCAAATAGATTCTTCAAGACCTCCGCTCTCTCTGCCATCTGAGAATTCAGAAGTTTGAGGAAGCTCCACAAACAAACTATCATACTCCATTATTTTGCTCTGAGAATCAGGCCACTGATATTTATTTGAGATGGGATGAAAAAGAAAAAGAAAAGAAAACATATGTTCAGTTGTGTGCAAAGCTCAACAGGACAAGGATAATAAATAACACTATTTTAAGGTTTCATGTATTTATGGTTTTGTTTTGTTTTGTTTTTTACACATTTCAATTTTGGTGGGTGGTGATGGCTTTCAGTTTTTAGGTGGAACAGAACTGGAAGGGCTGTGCTTTTGGGATGGAGGATTGTTTGTTTTGCTGTTGTTGGTGTTATGATAGGTGACAACAACAGGTGGTCCCAGCTGTAGGACACAGCTTCTCAGTTCATCAACCAAATTGTACTCCAGGGAGTCCAATTGTGGCTGAAAGTTGCGTTTGAGCTCAGTGACCACTGTTTCCTGTTCTTGAAAGAAAAATCTGTGAAGCGTTTGCTCCACTTGTGCTTCATGCATCTCAATGACATCATCCTCTGGTAATATCCCTTCATTGTCATCCGGTAGGATCTAGCCCAAAGGAATGATCATCAGCACAAATGACCAATTTACTCTGAAATAGAAGGAGCTTACCAAAAGTTTGTCAAACACAGATTTGATGGAAGCATTATGCTCCTGTAGGAAAGGATTAAATGTAACCATAAAAGCCTCTTTTACTCCAAACGGAACCCCATTAGACTGTGTGTGTGTGTGTGTGTGTGTGTGTGTGTGTGTGTTGAGTAGGTTTGTGTTATTAGAAGTTTTCCCAAATGCCTTAAATACAATACAGGTATTGAGTTCACTCACCAGTTGTTGTAATACTTTAGATATGAGAAGAAGCGCCCTTCTTGCCACTGGTGTTACTGCTTCTGGTTCTGATATATCACCATAAAAAAGTCATTTCACTATACTCGCTTAAAGTAAGATAAAAGGGTGTTGATGAAGGAGATGTTCAATACAACACACATACCTATGAATCCCAGAGCATCAGGAGACACCAGCGCAGGGCACAGAAATCGCAAACAAAAATACCCTCTGTTGGTTCATAGATAGATTGGATTTTGTCAGAAGTTTGGGCTAGACTCAGAGCAGAGAGAGTGATAGCAGAGAGAAGCAGTAGGTACCCTATAACAATGTGAACAGAAATATCCCCATACTTTTCCCTCACTCTTTCCTCCAATATTCTGCAAACCTCTCTGATTGACCTGTCAGGAATGGCAAAGAGAAATGGGAAATGTAAGATGATCTTATTCTCTCTTCTTTAACTATTCATGATTGAGGGGTACAAGAAGGGAGCACTTTGAACCTGGGACAGTGAGGAAGACTTTCATGAAGAGCTGTGAGGAGGCCCTCCACAACGGAGGCAATGTGCTCCACGTTCTTCTCCACACTGACTTCTACCAAGCTGCCTTGCAGTTTGGCTGGATTAATCTAATAACAAGGAAGATATCGAAGATAAACTTTAAGTTTTTAGGAGGAATAGACCAGACCTAAGACCCTCTTCTTATGGACATACCTCAAAATTGGTTTCTGTGGCGGTGGAGCAGATGTGTTGTATTGTTGGTGTAAGCACCAGCCCCAGAAAGGACCTACCGACCAGAGACACGTGCTTTGTGGTCCCAATCATGATGCCGTAAGCCATGAATAAACTTTATTCTGAAATGAGAGGAAGAGGGAAAGGAAAATATACCTTAGACATGAGGCCTGAGGTTATAGTGTTGCTCCTAAATAAGGTTCCCATATTGGCTATTTAAGATAAAACACAGTTAGTGGGCCACGCTATGATGTGGTGCTGTCCCTTTGGGTAATCTTACCAGTCCCCTGTACTTCTGCGCGGACGAGAACTGAGACCAAATGCATGAATAGTTGTTGATGAACAAATCTATTGCAAAAGAAACGTTAGCTTAGTTATAACGAATCTGAGAAATGGCGTTCTTGGCTGAAGGAAAACAATACGTACAGTTCGACTAGGGCAAGAATGAGTTGCTCACGCAGACCACGAGGTACACAGCTGCAGGCGGCTTCCACGAGTACTAGATCGTTCCGTGTCACCAGCTGCTCCCACCCAGATGTTAATCAACATACTTACTACTTATTATTTAAGGAAGAGAGGAGTACCTCAAGTAGCTTCTGGTAATTTTCTTTCTGATTCTTTATTTCCACTTCTCTCTCAAGATTATTTGCCTTGTCTTCATAAACCTCTAGGTCCTTCTTGTCAACTATCTTAGATCTTCTCCAAAATGCTTTTTTCTCCGTTGCTTTGTTTGTTTCATCTTTTCTTCTGGGAGTATCATCTTTTTGGAGGTTTCGTTGCATTGTCGGCAAGATAGAAATGAAGTCATCTGTCTTAGAAGTCTTTGTTCCCCTCTTAGCCAGCTTGAAGAGTGGATAAAACAAGTAAGGAGACAACGTTGAATAAACAATTTAAACAAAAATTGCAATTACATACATGTAATTTGAAGGATCTGAGCCAGTTGAGTCCTTTCTCCTCATTCTCAGATTCCTTGTCCTTCGGTGATTCCTCTCTAGTGCCATTAGCCTTACTGCATCAGAAAAGAACAAGATGTATCACGTACTCCATGATGGGAAGGGAAAGACAAATATTGTGCTCTAACCTGAAGCCAGCAGTCCTGGCGCGTCTGCGAGGGGTCAGAGCTTCCTCATCTGCAAAGAGAAAGAGATAAGAACAAACTAAAAGTGGCCTTGGTCTATTTTAATAGAATTGAAGGTTTATCTCACTCGGTGTGGTATCTTCCTCAACGTATAGATGGGTCTTCATCAAGTTTGGATCATAAGACTTCGAGCGCATCATCTTTGAAGTGGATCTGGCTTTATTGTCCTGGTTATTGTCTGTGCAGCCTTCTTCGTCCCCGCAACTGCTGGCAGGCGACCCTCTGATTCTTATCTCACTGCCAACTTTCTTGCTACCTGCAAAGGACAGCGATTTCATTCTCTTCTCTTGAGCTTTGGTCTTCTTTTTGCTAGTGTCATCATCATCACAGTTTAGTACATTCTGTCCGTTACCGCCATCTTCAACCTGCACTGTCGTAGCAGAGTTGTGGTCTTTGGAATTGTTTGTTGTTTCTAAGTTCTTTGCAGAATTGGAGAGAATATGAACAGATCTGCGTGTTTCCTTGGAATTGAGGAATAGCTTAGGGCGAGAAGAAAAAAATGAATAGGAGAAAGAAGAGGAAGATAAGGAAGAGGCTGTTGTTGGAGAGGGAGAGGCCTCCAGAGGGCTGAAGGAAGAGTGAGGAGATATTGGAGGAGGGTGGTGTGAGGGAGACAGGAGAGCAGAGACAGTGGGAGAGGGAGACATGTCAGAAAGGGAAAGAGAAGTAATCTCTGTCTTGGAAGAATAATGCAATGGCTCTATTTTACATTTGGGACTGATGGAAAGGGGCACATGTGAAGGATAAATAAGAGAAAAGTGTTTACATGTTAACATGCTGCTGGAAACAATGTGAAGGGGAGGGGGGGGAGTAGTACCTTGGGCACAAGAAGGATCCATGTTTTGTTTTGTTGTGGGCGGCTTTGCTGCCTCTTTCACTCTTTATGCCGCTTCCCTTCTTTCTTGTACTCCTCCTTTTTTTGGGCTTATTTTCTTTTAAGACTTCCTTTTCCATTTTGTCCTCTCTTTCCATTCTCCTCTGCTCTGCGCCATCATCGCTTTCATGATCATCTTGCCTCAGCTCAACATGATATAATATCCTGTCCTCTGGCTGTGTTTCCAACAAACTCATGAGCAAGGGTATTGTCTTTGATGAGTTCCTTCAAGAGAGACCACAACAACACAAAGGAAAACCAAAGTTCCCTCACCCAAACAAAAAGGGTTTAGGCCTCAGCTCAAAAGGAACCCTTAAGAGCTGCAAAAGGGGGATGGAGATGCAAATGGAGAGTCCTTCTGGCTTGGCTTGAAGTACTGGTTGGGGTTCTATTTTGTTGTTGTTTTTTTTTTTGGTCTTTCAAAAAATATTGCTTCGAACATCCCAACAACCCGCAATGATCTCCTCCTGAACAGTCATTTCGCCAGATATGATTAATGGTTGGTCCAATTACTTTTTTTCCCTTTTCCTTCTTCACTCAATGTGGATGAAAGCTTTATTCTGGCTTGTATGCCAGGTGGTCATCATGCATATTGCAAAATTAAGTTACACAAAGCTGGAGCATATATTGCAAAACTTGAGCTCCGCAATGTTGGTACTGAAAAACAAATTTTTTGTTAGGTTTGTTGTTGGGTATCGGAGGCCAGCCGCTCGAGCATCCCGCGCAAAGAGGCGTGGGTCACTCAGAGGGCCAAGGCCTTCACCCGCCATAAATTCGGTGAAACGCCGTTCACTATGCACCGTCGTTACACGGCGCGGTATTTTCCTTACTCATTAGTTTAAGGCACCGAACAACTCCTCGCTG